>CAUYRH010082739.1:0-44106 GCA_963574655.1 Perodicticus potto | reverse complement strand
TTAACATTACATCCAAACATTTTGCAAGTGGATGTCTACTTTGTAAAACCATATATTCAGCTCATTGTCATTTCTGTACAGAAGTATAAGTACAACATTACTTTTGCCACTAAGTTGCTTTAGTAAGTCTCACAGGAAGAGAAACATTTAATGAAAAGAGATGGCTTAAATCATATGGCAGGCCTGCACAGCCACGCAACTAAAGACACAAGCCTGAAGAAAGAACAAACTAATGAGGATACCTCCACCGTCTCCCAAAACAAGAAAGAATCACATTGATTTAAGATAAAATTTTGCCATAAGTCACTAAATTAAAGAGTTTTTTGAAAGAGAAGGCGCAGTAGTCATCTTGAGTGTTTCATTGAAAGACAGAGCTATTTTATTTATTTAATTTGCTCCGGCCGTTGTCAACCAGCCACTACAAATGGGCCTCTTGTGATCATTTAAGCGGCAGTATTTATTAAATTTCTCCTTTAGATGCTGTCGGTATTGTTCTCTATTGCTGTAGAAAGACTGGTTATTAGCCATAAATGACTGTATTTCATCTTGTGAGATAAAGATTTCCTCATCTGAAGTGCATTCAGACTCATCCTGCAAATTAAAGCAGTAGTTAAGAGTATGACTTAAATTTAAAATGCAAAATGCTATACTGATTCAGCCTCCAAGTCTAGCTTTTTAGCTTCAATTCAGTCATATACAGCCTTTAATTGGAGTGTTTTCAGAATAAGCATCATGTCATGCTGTCACAGAAAGTAGTGAGAATGAAATCCAACTCAACTGGATTCAAAACTCAATCTAAAATTTATCCTAGAAGTCTATGAGCCTACCAGAATAACACATCTTTGCCTTTAAAAAATGACTAGAGATGGTTACAACTAACTGTCAAATTTTAAATAACTAGACTTATCTCTAGTTGATCCTAAGTTGAAACTTTATTTAAACTTAAGAAGTCACATAGTGTCACTATTAAACTTTTATAACCATTAAAAACAAAACAAAACAAAACCACTGGTGTTCCAAAGGATTTGGTTCCATTAAGACCCTAAGTACCAGCCAGGCCCAGTGGCTCACATCTATAATCCTAGCACTCTGGGAGGCTGAGGTGGGTAAATTGCCTGAGCTCATGACTAGCCTGAGACTAGCCTGAGCAAGAAGCAAGACCCCATCTCTACTAAAAACAGAAAAATTAGCTACGCATGGTGGCTTACACCTGTGGTCCCAGCTACTCAGGAGGCTGTGGCAAGAGGATCACTAGAGCCCAGGAATTTGAGGTTGCTGTGAGGTATGAGGCCATGGCACTCTACCCTGGGCAATATAGTGAGACTCTGTCTTAAACAACAACAACAACAAAAAAAAACCCTAAGTATGAAGGAAAAGATATCCCTCTTCTTTTTCCTCCACATGCTACCACGCACACTATGCACTTGGTCACTTGAAATATGGTATAATAATTCATCTAAAGTCTCAGGAATTAGAGTCATTTATAAAAGATTTTCCAAGCTCGGTTACACTTATCCTAGGTGACACCTAAAGGAAGTAATCTAGAGAGCAGACTATAGTTCATATTATATCATTTCAGTCTGGAAGGCTGGCTATCATAAATTGCCACTCAGAAAGACAAAGTTTGCTTACAATAACCCTCTTCAAGGAAGCAGACTCCTGGACACAATGCTATCTCTATCCCCTTCTCCCAACCATAGTTAGTCCTAAACTTGAAATGGTCTGAGTTACGATTTTTCAACTTTACAATGGGTTTATTGAGATATAACTCATGGTAAGGTGAACAGCATGTGGACTTACTATGATGCTTTGATTTATGATTTTTCCATTTCACAATAGGTTTATTAAGGTATTAAAAATACAGGGTGGCCCACTGCAGCACCCAGATGTATAAAACAAATGTTATCAGAGGTAAAGAGAGAGATAAACTCCAATACAATAATCTGTCAAGACCTCAACACTCTACTTTCAGCATTGGACAGATCATCCAGACAGAACATCAACAAGAAAATATTGTGCTTAACCTGCACTTTAAATAAATAAACCTAATAGATATTTACAAAAAAATACAGGTGGCCATAGAGTTGGTGCACAATTTAAAATAGTGTGCCGAACTTTATGGACACCCTGTATTTTCAACTTAATGGTACGGTGGGTTTACTGGGAGGTAGCCCCACCGTAATTTGAGGAACCCCTATAGTCTCCTCTATTGAGACAAAAGAAGACAGGAAATGTGCTCCAGAGTGGTTACATAAACCATGAGTGGGAGAGTAAAAATGAAGTCCCCAAAGAATAATGAAATACTACCCTTAATTTCTTAAAAACCTCTTTACCCACCTTAAGCCTTCAAATCCCATCTCCTCCCGCATCTACCCCATGTGGCAACAGTTATCTACAAGACCTCATAGATTACTTACAAGGAGTTCAACTAAACTCTTGGCACCTTTTCCGGAATCAGGACCAAATGACGTTTCTGTAGGTTCTGCAAATTGTGGTACGTTTTTCCTATGCTCAAACCAAGGCAGTGGTTGCCCACCCTTTTCAGAGCTGCAACAGCTTTCAGGATGTGCATCTTTGGTCTTGTCACGGTGAAAAACTGTGTGCACGGTATTTCCTGAGGTCTCATGATTACCTGTATCTGTAATACAGCTTCCAAGCTTTTGGATCTGAAACCACAGCAGAGGATTTCTCAGGTAAAAAGGTAGGGAACAATAGCAATTACTCTTTGAAGAAAAGAAATACTCTGACAAGAGTCTTAACCCTTTAGCAGCTGGCATTTCCTGGGCCCTTACTATGTACTAGACACCATACTAATCTGCCTATACACTTTCACTTCACCTTCATGGAACCTAATACTATGGGAAATACTGTCTCCACTTTACAAATGAGAAAACTAGGATTAAACAAATTGCTCTACTATATAATAAATTAAAAAGTACTATGAAAAGAATGAATTAGATTTATGATTCATACAGGCTACTGGACAAATAACCACGTCTCTCTCACACACACACACAAATAACCACATCTCTCTCACCCACACACAAATCATCACATCCATCTCTAATACACACACACACACACACAACCACGTATCTATCTCTCTCTCTCTCACAAGATGAGCAACAGGTGGTACCTGCAGCTCAGTGGGTAGGGCGCCAGCCACATACACCAAACCTGGTGGGTTCAAATCCAGCTTGGGCCAGCTAAACAACAATGACAACTGCAACAACAAAAAAAAGCCAGGTGTTGTGGCAGGGGCCTATAGTCCCAGCTATTTGGGAGGCTGAGGTAAGAGAATCACTTAAGCCCAAGTCACAGCACACAGAGTTTGAGGTTACTGTTAGCTGTGACGCAACGGCACTCTACTGAGGGCACCATAATGAGACTCAGTCTCAAAAAAAAAAAGATGAGCAACCAATGGAACTGCATAAAGTACTCATTCTAAAAAAAGTAAATCCCAGCTTCTAAGCTGCACATATGCCAGTCCAAGGAAAATGGGTTGTTCTCTTTTCAACAGCAAAGGTTTAATTATTATAATTTATGACACTTACATGTTCATCACATTTCAACATCTTGCTTTTCTTTTTCTTCTTTTTATTTTTTCCTTTTGTGTTGTTCTCTTCAGAATTTGCCCAACATTCAACACAGCTATCACCATCATCCTCTTTGTCTTCACAATGATGAACACAGGAGTCATCTCCTGCAGGAATCAATAATCTTTATTTATGCTCTTAAATTGGCCATACAGTAGAAATAATCGAGAAGCTCAATTTGAACCTACCATGCTCATCATGATTACAAATGCCTTCAGTGCAGGCAACATCCGACCCTTCGCGGGAACCTGTTTCACTCCCTTCCATGCTAGATGAATATCCACAATCACTACCATTACAGTGTGGAGACAAGCCTGAGAATAAATCAAGTAAAAGTTATAATTAACACAGCAACAAACATATGAGCACAAAGAGTGAACCAACTATGGACCACAGAAAACTTTCCAAATTGATGGCTTATGAAAGTAAAAATTAAATAATGAAAATGTGATAAAGAATTTACAGTTTTGTGTTTCTGTCAAACAATAACAAGCTAAATATTATGAGACAGGAAACATTAAACATTTGACTGAACTATATGATATTCTTGGAGCTATAAAGCAGTTTTTAAATTCTAGATTTCAGACTCTCTAAAACGTTCTTACATTTAAAAGAAAGAAAGAATAGACTTAAAAGTTAATTTTATTTTATTTTTGAAACAGAGCCTCAAGCTATCGCCTTGGGTAGAGTGCCATGGCGTCATAGCTCACAGTAACCTCAAACTCTTGGGCTCAAATAATTCTCTTGCCTCGGCCTCCCAAGTAGCTGGGACTATAGGTGCCCACCACAATGCCTGGCTATTGTTTGGTTGTAGTTGTCATTGTTGTTTGACAGACCCAGGCCAGATTCAAACATGCCAGCTCTGGTGTATGTGGCTGACGCCTTAGCCACTTGAGGTACAGGCACCACCCTTAAAAGTTAATTTTAAAAAGTTATTTACTTACCTTTCTTTATTTTAGGGGACCCCAAAAGATTGCCACTGCTAGGACAGGTACATGATGTATTTTCATTGGTAACAATTACTTCTACACAACTATTACCATCTTCAGTGCTCCCACAGGCTTTGCAGCTATTTTCTATGAAGTCTGTTTCCTGTTAAGTATCACATTAAAGAACAGTAAAAAGCTTTACTTCCACAATGGCTACATTTTAATTTCCTTAACATTAACTAATTATGTAGGAGTTATGAAGTTAACAATTGAAAAGAATATCCTCATGAAAAGTCTTTAATTTACTTCAAGACTGTGAACCGACTAAACTCAAGTTAAGAGTTAATGTAATCAGGCAAGTCTAGGACAGCATTTCTCAAAGTGTGGGGCTGGCAGAGTGCACTGAGTCACACCAAGGCAGGTGGATTGCTTGAGCTCAGGAGTTTGAGAGCAGCCTGAGCAAGAAGCAAGACCCCCATCTCTACTAAAAGTAGAAAAACTAGCCAGGCCTTTTGGTGGGCACCTGTAGTCCCAGCAACTCAGGAAGCTAAGGCAAGAGGATCGCTTGAACCCAGAAGTTTGAGGTTGCTATGACCTATGATGCCATGGCACTTTACCCAGGGCTAGAGAGTAACACTCTGTCAATAAATAAATAATAAAGAGATAAGTCAAAGTGTGGGTCTGCTGACCTTGTTATCTAGGTCAAAACTATCTTCATCAAATACTAAGATGCTATTTACCTTTTTCAATGTATTGACACTTAACACTAATGGTGCAAAATCAATGGTGGGTAAAGTTGATGGTGTCTTAGCAGAAATCAAGATAGTACCAACAAAAGTGTATACTAACAGCGGAATTCTCCAACTGTCAAGTACTTTTAGCAAAAATAAAAGGATATTTCATTTAATGAAATGTGTCTGATGAAAGTGGTAAAAATATTAATTTCTTTTTCTTTTTTTAGCAGAACTTATATCTGATAAAAATATTAATAAATTTTTAATAGTCTATGTGACTATTTTAGTATGCATTTCTATTACATACCAAAGTACAATGGCTGTCTCAAGGAAAAATACTTGTGCAACTTTCTGCGTTGCAAGCTGAACTCTTTTTTTCCTGAAACATCAATTGCACTTCAAAGATAAACTATGGTTATTCAGACTTGATTATTTAGCAGGCATTTTCTTAAAACCAAATGAAGTCAGTCTGTCACTTCAAGGGAAACAACGGACAGTATTTATTGTCAATGATAAAGTTCAAACTTTGAAACAACAATCAGACATTTGAAACCTTGCAAACAGTACTGTGAACTTAAAGGTTCCAAATACTTAAGACTTTTCTGAACTCAGTGAACCAGTATCTTTCACATGAATTCCAATGCATAATGTCACAAAATCATGCATGAGTTAAAGATCTATTCAAAACACAATACAGTCCAGTGGATTTTAATTTAACAGAAAGTATGAAAAGGTCATTGATAAAGTATTAGATTCCATGTTGCAACTATTCTTTCAGTAACTACTACTAGTCAAGTTGTAGTATCAAAGAAGAACTATCCACAACTATCTGAAAAGGTTTATATTAAAATACTTCTCCCTTTACCTACTAGACTTTCTTCACATGCTTAAACCAAGCCAACAAATGAAAAACAGGTTGAATGCAGAAGCAGATGTAAGAATCCAGCTGATTCCTTTTAAGTACAAACATGAAAGATAACTTGTAAAAACTATAAAATAATATCATTCTTCTCACTCTCATTTTATTTTGTTTGGAAAAGTTACTTTTCAAAAATGTTTACTTAGTTAACTTACAATAATAGAGCTTATTATTTCTGAATGAATAATTTTCAATGTCTTTAATTTTTAATATAGTAAATATTGATAAATATAATCCACATAAACAAAAGCTCAATGGACATCTTAATTTTAAAAATTCTGACTTATGGCCAGGCATAGTGGCTAATGTTTGTAATCTTAATGCTTTGGAAGGCTGAGGTGGGAAAATCACTTGAGGCTAGGAGTTCAAGACTAGCCTGACCAACATAGTAAGATCCCATTTCTACAAAAAAATTAAAAAATAAAAATTGTGGCCAAGGCAGGGAAGATCACTTGAAGCCAGGAGCTCAAGACCATCCTGAGCAATAACAAGAGCTGTCTCTACAAAAATAGAAAAAGTATCCAGGTATGGTGGCACACACCTGTAGTCCCAGCTACTCGGGAGGCTGAGGCAGGAGAATCTCTTGAGCCCAGAAATTTGAGGTTGCAGTGAACTATGGGATGTCACTGCACTCTAGTCTGTACAATAAAGCAAAACCCTGTTTCAAAAAATAATAGTAGTTCTGGCTTATACAGACTGTAGTAGGATAAAAGTCAATATAAAAACTGCATGAGCTCACATCTGGAAAAGCAGAGTAAAAATGCCCACAGCTGGCTCGGTGCCCGTAGCTCAGTCGTTAGGGCACCAGCCACATACACTGGGACTGGTGGGTTCGAACCTGGCCAGGGCCCGTTAAACAACAATGACAACTACAACAGCAACAACAACAACAACAACAAAATAGCTGGGCGTTGTGATGGGCACCTGTAGTCCCAGCTCTTGAGAAGCTGAGGCAAGAGAATCACTTAAGCCCAAGAGTTTGAGGTTGCTTTGAGGTCTAATGCCCTGGAACTCTGAGGGCGACAGCATGAAACTCTGTCTTAAAAAAAATAAAGCCCATGTCTAGCAAAAGTCCATGCAGTCACCGTTCTTTATCCATGAGTTTTAAATCTATAGAGTCAACCAACCAAGGCTCAAAAATATTTTGGAAAAAAATTTTATCTATACTGAATACATGCAGACTAAATAATACAGAATAACAACTATTTACATAGCATTTACATTGTATAGAATATTGTAAGTAATCTAGAGATGATGCAAAGCATATGGGAGGCTATTTATAGGTTATATGCAAGTATCACACCAATTTATATCAGAGACTTGATCACCTGCAGATTTTGGTACCCATGGGAGGTCTTGGAATCCATCCCCCAGAGATAATCAAGACACAACAGTACTTCTATCTAAAAGCAGTACCTACAACACTTACGAGTTGATATTAAGAAATACTACCTTCTCTTGGCTTACTTCCTTTTCATCTGCTGTTTGTAAGGGGGTAGGAATATCACAAACACACTTATTTTTTCGTCTATTCTTCCGTTTTTGGCGTTTCTTTTCTTGCTTGAGTTCTCTTACTCGTTCCTCTTCTGAAAATTCCTCACAAAGTTGTTCCAATCGGCTGATACCCTGTACTTTTTCAACAGTCATCTAATATAACAAATTAGAGTGAATATTGACCAGAACTTCCTTTATTTTCAATGAAAATTCTCATTTATTAAATTTAAATGTCATACATAAAGAACTAGTACTTCATGCTGCAATTTTGCCAAATAGTCTCTATTAAAAAAAACTTACTCTTTAATCTTAAATGATGACACAGTCTTAAAAATCTCAAGAAGTTAACAACTTATCCCTATGCGAAAGACATACTTATACACATTCCTATTCAAAACTGGTAAGATTCTAGTTTTAAATTTCAGAATTTTAACACAGCAAAATTTACCATTCATTCATTTCTTCACATTAAAAAAAAGACTATTTGCCCTGATTAGATGATCTAATTGCTGACTGTACAAACACACAACAAGAAAAGGAATAAGACATCTATTCACCAAGAACTAGTACAAATCTCCTGACTCCTCAAAAAAGGGTACTTAAAGTTCATGGACGGACTCCGGAAAAAAGAGTTCATAGCTTTCATCCTATTTTCAAGAGGACCAATGACCCAGGAAAAAGGTTCAACCAAGCCCTTATATACAAAATGTTCACTAACCAAGTATTTATGCTCTATAGAATATAACTGAAAAAAAAAGTTACCAAGTTACAAGCACTAAGCCCAATATTAGCATTACAAAGGCCTTCAGTGTGCTTCTAAAAAGTAGTTCTTACATCACAGCATTCAGACAGTATTTACTTCATACTATTAGACATCAGTAGTCAACTAAGACTCATTAAAGGTTTCTAAATTTCTTATTTTGGGGTTGCTTTTAACTTTTCACTTGTTATGTTTCATAGCAGCATCTTCTTTTTTTTTTTTTTTTTTTTTTTGAGACAGAGCCTCAAGCTGTCACCTGGGTAGAGTGCTGTGGCATCACAGCTCACAGCAACCTCTAATTCCTGGGCTCAAGCGAGTCTCCTGCCTCCGCCTCCCAAGTAGCTGGGACTACAGGCGCCCACCACAACGCCCAGCCATTTTTTGGTTGCAGCCGTCATTGTTGTTTGGCAGGGCCGGGCTGGATTTGAACCGGCCAGCTCAGGTGTACGTGGCTGGCGCCTTAGCCCGTTGAACAACAGGCGCTGAGCCAGCAGCATCTTCTTAATCATCAACTTCAGTTTTCTACTTGGAGAAATATTAAAAATCAAGGCTGGAAGAGTTAATAGGATTAAAATATAAAGAAAAATCCAAAATTTTCTTCTAAGTCCCATTTCTCCAGAACCCCTTCCACCACAGCCGTGAAACTGTATCAGAGGATCACAAGCCTCTGAAGTACTGATGCTTAGTTAAGATTCAGTCCAATAACTTGACTAAGCTATCTTGGACAATGTAATGGCAATCATCCTTACCTCAAAACTCTTGCGTAAAGCATCAACACCCAGATAGAAAAGCATCTGCCACGTCTGCTCTTCTGCCCGCAGTTTTTGCCAGATTCGATGCAGTCTTTCATACAGATGAATTCCCAAGCAGGTCAGAACTTCTTCTTGAGCTATATCTATTGTCTTAGCATGCCTTTCTCTTCGTCTATAAAGAAGAACAAACCACACATTAATTCCTGATACCCTTAACTGAAACATCAAAAGATGGACTATAAACCATAATACCAACCTAATAACAAGACAGTTAGTTATACATTTATACTCAATTAATGCATGTATAAAAATATACAAGCACATACGTATATACTCAATGATAAATACACATGCAAGTAGAACTTAAGTCCTAATATTGTTAAAATAAGGTAATTCAGGAACTGGCTCTAACGAGATGTGTTTTAAGTCACAGGCAAGTCATATGTAAGTATCTAGCTCATAGCAAGCATAACAGTTCCTTTCATCTTCCAATTACAACAAATTTTTTTTTCAACCAAAACCAAACCAAATTTGTTTGGTTATTTGGTTTTGAGGGGGAATGGAGAAAAGCAATGCCAAGTGATTCAATCATGGGCAACAGCCCTCTAGGCCAGTCTTTAGAAAGAGATCATAGAACTTCAGTGATAAAAGAGGTCTTTGTATTCTAAAATGCCTAGCAGTAAGTAGGCACTCAGATGAGAGTTGATACACTAAACACAAAGGCAAATGGGTTTGATTTAATCTATAAGTAATATTTATTTTCACAAAAAAGCCAGAGATGGCATTTTAGGTTCTTATACTATTATACACAGTTCGTGAATTACATTCAGGAAAACATTTCTTAACCCCCTGCTGCAAAGATCTCACGTCCTATGCAAAAACCATCATGGTGAATAAAATTTAAACATGATAATGCAAGGATGGAGTGAGAAAAATCTCTTCTAATCATTTTCAAATGAAAATGATAATCTATAATAATGAAAGCCAAAAAAGCCTGCCTCCCTTCAAGCAAAGAGGAGCAGAAGACTGAAACAAACCTCCAAGAACAGTTTTTCCCTATTTTCACTCAATTAACAAATATATATTTTAACGAAAATAAAAAACTTTACAGGCACACTTTAATTTATACATATATCATATGTACTGAGGCAGAAGGTGATGGAAATAAACTTTCAGTAATAAAATGAAGCAAAGCGCTAGATAGCCCATTCTAGCAAATTACATACTCATACCCTCCTGCGAACTCTGGCTCTGCACGACCCAAAAGATGTGCAATGAAGTCTGTTTCACAACAAACATGTATGTGTCGTTCATGTGGACAGCACCGCAAGCCTTCATAAAGTGCAGCACAGTAGCCCTTTTCTTTGCTGCAATCAAGTTCACCAACAAGGATATTGTATGCTCGAAGGACTTTATTTTTGCAATCAGTGCAAAACCTGTTGAAAAGAAAAATCTCAAACTTAAGAACTGGTTGTGTAACTATTTAATCCTGCATATAACAATGTACTAGACAATGGCACTCCCTCCCATCTAGAGCACTAACAAAAGCTTCCATACACACATTTGAAACATACATGCGTAAGGTAAACACAAATTTAGGGATTACAAGAATGTAGTTATATCTCCACTTGAAAAGATTTTTAAACTAGAGAAACACACGGCCTAAAAGAATGAGATAGATAAATACCCATTATTTCATTAAACACATGTCCACAAAATATTAGTTGCCATGGACCAGCACATTTCCACTTCAAGAACTATTTATTTGTACAGGTCAGAAATAAAATAAGAGAGGCAACAGGCTGGACGCCTGTGGCTCAACGGGCTAAGGCGCCAGCCACGTACACCTGAGCTGGCGAGTTCGAATCCAGCCCAGACCCGCCAAACAACAATGGTGGCTGCAACCAAAAAGAAAATGGTGGGGCATTGTGGCGGACGCCTGTAGTCCCAGCTACTTGGGAGGCTGAGGCAGGAGACTCACTATAGCCCAGGAGTTGGAGGCTGCTGTGAGCTGTGATGCCACAGCACTCTGTCCTGGGTGACAGCTTGGGGCTCTGTCTCAAAAAAAAAATAAAAAAAAAGAGAGGCAACAAACCAATGACTCTTAGCTAATATACTTTTCCTTCCAGCCTTAGAAAATAGATGGCATCTTGAACCAGTAAACCTTGATTCTAATTTTTACTATAACTTTTTTTTTTTTTTTTTGAGACAAAGTCTTAAGCTGTTGCCCTGGTAGAGTGCCATGGCATCATCAGCAACCTCCAATTCTTGGGTTCAAATGATCCTCTTGCCTCGTTTTTATTATTTATTTATTTTGAGACAGAGTCTTACCATGTCACCCTTGGTAGAGTGCCGTGGTGTCCAACCTCACAGCAACCTCCAACTCTTGGGCTTAAGCGATTCTCTTGCCTCAGCCTCCCAAGTAGCTGGGACTACAGGGGCCTGCCACAACACCTGACTATTTTTTTGTTGCAGTTGTCATTGCTGTTTAGCTGGCCTGGGCTGGGTTTGAACCCGCCACCCTTGGTGCATGTGGCTGGCGCTATAACCACTGGGCTACATGGGTCAAGCCTGTTTTTCTATTTTTAGTAGAGACAGGGTCTTGCTCTTGTTCAAGCTGGTCTTGAACTCCTGAGCTCAAGCAATCCACCTGTCTCGGCCTTCCAGAGTGCTAGGATCATAGATGTGAGCCACAGCACCCAGTCTACTATAACATTTTAACACAACAGTAGCTAAGCATTTTGGGGTAGGAGAAGAACAGGAAAGTAGGTATGTACATTTTTTAATTTACTGGTAATTTCCAAAATGTCAAATTCTTTCTGAAAAATGCATACTTCTCTATCCACAGATATAATATAGATAACACAAAGAAATGTGGTTTAAACTTAAGCATATACAATGGCAAAAGTATAGAAGAGCTTCTGAATATGGAGGTGAAATTAATTTTCTTTTAGAAATCAAATATTAATCAATGAGAAAGAAAAAAGAATACAGCCTTGTTTCTTTGAATTCTTGAGAAAAGAAGAACCTAGTCAGTTAAAAAAAAAAAAGCCAGGATCACAATAATAGTAACTGACTGAAAAGCTCAGTAATGATGGAACAAGGAAATCTTGATTTACATTCACCTCCCAAGTGAATCCATCTACTTCCATGACATCAACCAACACATCTATAAAAGACGACTCATGACTCTTACAGTTCTGTTCAAGTCTCTGCTCTTGTCTGAGGAGCAGACCAATCCTGAAAAATGGTGGGACATCACAGGGATCCAATAGGCAACACTGTCCAACTTACTGTCCAAGGCAACACTACTCTTTTTCCATTCCCTGGTAAGAATATCACCATTCACAAAGTCGCCCAGGCTGGAAACCTCTGTTAATTCCAACTTCTGCCTAGATTCCCCTATTAACGTAGAGCTAACTGGTATCAATTCTGTTTTTCTTACATCTCTTGGAGGCCCCTTGTTTTCAACTCCCTCTAATCTGGTTTAAGTTGCCTAGACTATTTTTAAAGAAGCTTCTTAACTATCTCCCGTTTTCACTCTTCCTAACACTAATGCATCTCTTACACCAAAATAATTTTTCTAAAACATAGAAATCTCTCAGCTTAAAAACCTCTGATCATCTCTCAGCTTAAAAACCTCTTTCTTGGCTCGGCGCCTGTGGCTCACGTGGCTAAGGCACCAGCCACATACACCTGAGCTGGCGGGTTTGAATCCAGCCCGGGCCCACCAAATAATGATGGCTGCAACAAAAAAATGCCAGGTGTTGCGGTAGGTGCTTGTAGTCCCAGCTACTTGGGAGGTGGAGGCAGGAGAATCGCTAGAGCCCAGGAGTTGGAGGTTGCTGTGATCTGTGATGCCACGGCACTCTACCCAGGGCGACAGCTTGAGGCTCTGTCTCAAAGAAAAAGAAAAAAAAACAAAAAACCTCTTCCTTCATTTCTATTATTTGATTTACACTTCTTACTATTTACCCCTATATTGTCATGCATAAGTTTGATGTACAACTTTCTTACCCAATAGTAGATAATTATGCTGCTTATGATGAATTTATGTTAAATTTAAGGCTCTAAGCCAGTGGTTCTCAACCTTCCTAATGCCGCGGCCCTTTAATATATAGTTCCTGTGGGTTGCGACCCACAGGTTGAGAACTGCTGCTCTAAGTCCACATGGTAAATAATGCTGACAAATGTTAAATCATTACGTTTGGATTAAAGACCTAAATATTCACACCTAAAAACTATGAAACTCGAGGAAAAATTGGGGAGAAGCTTCATGACAATGGAATGAGCAGTGATTTCTTGGATACAACACCAAAAGCACAGGTAGCAAAAGCAAAAACAGACAAATGGGACCACAGTCACGCATTGCTTAATAATGGGGAAATGTCTTGAGAAACACTCAATTTCATTACTACAAGAACACAGCATGTACTTATAAAAATCTAGATGGTATATACATGGAAAGCCAAACATCCCAGCACCATTACTAAATATCAATCATTTGCCCTACTTGATCTGCAATGCCAATATCAATGTCATATATCAGATTTCTATACACAGTATGCTCCATTGTAATTTATGGGAGATCTAATTATATGTGGTCTGCCATTGACCAAAATGTCATTATGTGGTACATGGCTATACATTAAACTTGAAGTAGCAAAGGAAACAATCAACAGAGTGAAGAAGTTGAGTCAACAGAGTTGGCAACCAACAGAATGGGAGGAAACATTTGCAAACTCTATATTAGATAAGGGGTTTATATCCAGGATACAAAGAACTCCTATGACTCCATAATAAAAAAAAAATTTGACTGAAAACTGGGCAAAGCATTTGACTAGACAGTTCTCAAAAGATGATATACAAAAGGCCAACAAACATATGAAAAGATGTTCAACATAACTAACCATTGGAGAAATGTCAATCAAAACCGAATGAGACATCACCTCATACCTGTTGGGACGTCCACTATCAATAAAACAGGAAATAACAAGTGTTGCCAAGGATGTAGAGAAGTTAGAACCCTTGCATGGTGTTCGTGGACTGTAAAATGGTACAGTCATTATGAAAACCAGTATGGAGGTGTCAGGTCCCATCTGGGGTGCCACCTATCGGGGCTCAGGGACGCCGTGTCTCTGCCCCCAACCCAGGGCCTCTTTGGAGCTGGAATGCTAGGTGTCCAGCCCCAGCCCATGAAACTGTCTGGACACGGGCCACTCGCCAGCTTACTTGGGGTAGGTCTCATTTTGGCCTCGGGTGCCAAAGCACCTTAGAAGTCACAGTCAATGTTATTAGGAGCGAGCGTCTTGGCAGCAATCTCAGCAGCAATCTGTCAGTCTTAGTCTGAGCAGCAGCTTTTCCTGAGGTTATTTATAGAAGTGATACACCACAGGTGTGGAGACTGCTATGCAATAATATCGGTGTTCTCGTCACATGCTCTTATGTGCTCTCACCCTCTTTAACGAGAGACCAATGATGTTAAGTGATGTTAAATCCCATCCCCAATCCCTTATCGCCAAAGTATTTCACACAGGCGCCTCCTACATGGGAGTTTCTTAAAATAAAAATAAAACTACATCAAATAACACATATGATCTATGATCTAGGGTGGTGCTAAGGCTCAAAGGTGTAGGGCGCCAGCCCCATATGCTGGAGGTGGCGGGTTCAAACCCAGCCCTGGCCAAAAACTGCAAAAAAAAAAAAAAAAAAAAAAAAAATATATATATATATATATATATATATATGATCCAGCAATCCTACTTCTGAGTATAAGTCTAAAAGAACTGAAAACAGGATTTTTTTTTTTTTTAGACAGAGTCTCACTATGTCGACCTCAGTGGAGAGCTATGGTGTCACAGCTCGCAGCAACCTCAAACTCTTGGGCTTAAGCGATTCTCTTGCCTCAGCCTCCCAGGTAGCTGGGACTACAGGCACTCTCCACAATGCCTATTTTTTTATAGTTGTCATTGTTGTTTAGCAGGCCCAGTCCAGGTTCAAACCTGTCAGCCCTGGAGTATGTGGCCGGCACCCTAACCACTGAGTGGTGAGCGCCGAGCCTGAAAACAGGATCTTTAAGAGATACTTGCAGACCCATGTTCATAGCAGCATTATGCACAATAGCCAAGATGTGGAAGCAACCTACATGGCTATCAACAGATGAATGGATAAAGAAATTGTGGCATACATATATAATCTGACATTAGTAGGCTTTAAAAAAAGGGAAATCCTGTCATGTTTCAACATGGATGAATCTTGAGGACATTACATTAAGTGCAATAAGCCAATCACAAAATTCAAATATTGGATGATTCCACTTCCTGTCATGTTTCAACATGGATGAATCTTGAGGACATTACATTAAGTGCAATAAGCCAATCACAAAATTCAAATATTGGATGATTCCACTTATATGAGGTATCTAAAATAATCAAATTCATAGAAACAGAAAGTAGAGGCTCGGCGCCCGTAGCAGTGGTTACAGTACACTGAGGCTGGCGAGTTCAAACCTGGCCCAGGCCAGCTAAAATAACAGTAACAACTGCAACAAAAAATGGCCGGGCATTGTGGTGGGCGTCTGTAGTCCCAGCTACTTGAATCACTTAAGCCCAAGAGCTTGAGGTTGCTGTGAGCTGTAACACCACAGCACTCTACTGAGGACAACATAGTGAGACTCTGTCTCAAAAAAAAATAAAAAGACAGAAAGAAACAGAAAATAGAATGGCAGTAGCCAGTGGTAGCCAGTGGGTGCAAGGAGGAAGAAACAAAGAGCTAGTTTTAATCATACAAAATGAAAATTCTAGAGATCTGCTGTACAACAATGTATGTTAACAATATGGTAAAGGACACCTAAAAAGTGTGAAGAGGGTAAATTTTTTTTTTTTTTTGGTGTTTTTTTTTTTGAGACAGAGCCTCAAGCTGTCACCCTGGATAGAGTCTGTGGCATCACAGCTCACAGCAACCTCCAATTCCTGGGCTCAAGCGAGTCCCCTGCCTCTGCCTCCCAAGTAGCTGGGACTACAGGCGCCCGCCACAACACCCGGCCATTTTTTGGTTGCAGCCGTCAGTGTTGTTTGGCGGGCCCGGGCTGGATTCAAACCCTCCAGCTCAGGTGTACGTGGCTGGTGCCTTAGCCCGTTGAGCCACAGGCGCCGAGCCGTGAAGAGGGTAAATTTATGTTTTGCATACTTGTATCATAATTTTTAGAAAAGGGAAGGGTAGAGTACAGTGGCTGGTGCTTGTAAATCCGAGCACTTTAGGAGGCGGAGGTGGGAGGATTGCTTAAGGTCAGAAGTTTGAGACTAGTCTCTGCAAAAGTGAGACCCCATCTCTATGAAAAACAGAAAAACTTAGCCAGGCATGGCATGTATGTTCCTGTGGTCCCAGCTACTCAGTAATTTAGGAAGCTGAGGCAGGATGACTGCTTGAGCCTAGGAGTTGGAGGTTATAGTTTCCCTTAAGGAAGAAAAAATGGACACAGAAATAACAACAAATACTTCTATATTTTTAGGTTTTAAGTGGCAAGTTTACATTTTCAGGTGAATTATGTGGACAAATATCAAACACAGCAGAACCTCCCTAGTTAACCACCTCGCTTCACTGACTACTTCCTTAAGTTGACCTAATTTTCTCAGACCAGACATGTACCATAATTACTCAAGGAAGACTATATATTGACCACCTCTTAAGTTGTATCTTGACCACCTGGACTATGTGTGACATACAATATTAATTTACCCTTTATATAACTTACACCTGTAATCCCAGCACTCTGAAAGGACAAGGTGGATAGATCATCTGAGCTGAGGAGTTCAAGACCAGCCTGAGCCAGAGTGAGACCCTGTCTCTAAAAATAACCAGGCATTGCGGCAGGCGCCTATAGTCCCAGCTACTTGGGAGGCTGAGGCAAGAGAATTGCTTAAGCCCAAGAGCTTGAGGTTGCTGTGAGTTGTGACGCCACAGCACTCTACCAAGGGTGACATAGTAAGACTCTGTCTCAAAAAAAAGAGTTTTTTAGAGTTTGCTGTGAGCTATGACATCATTGGCACTCTATCTACCGAGGGCGACAAAGTGAGACTCTGTCTCAAAAAAACAATTTACCCTTTATAACCTGACCAGTTGAGTCCATTCTACATCAAGGGGTAAGAGGTATTGGCTTTTCCCCCTTGTGGTATTGTTTTTTCTTTAGTAGAAGGTCTTTTTTCATGTTTTATTATTACCATGTATCGAATTAGGCTCAATGTCCTGTTGTTTACCATGCGCTGTAGAAGATTTTTTTCAACATGAAGGACTGGTCTGACTTGTAGGTACATTCTACGATTACTGAAAAATTTTACAGTTAATAGTGACATGGTAGCCCAAAGGAAAGAACTCAAAGGATTGAAGAAAAGGTTGATATTCTACATTTTCTGGAAAGCAGCAGTCAAAGAAAGACAGCAGAACTTTTTGGTGTTAGTAAGAACACAGTTAGCAACATCCAAAAACGCCGAGTACATGGAAAAAGAAGGTAAGGAAAGCAGAAACCTACAGTAGAGAAAAATGTCCCTCAAAGAAGTCAATGAAGCCACATTAAATTGATCCAAACAAATGAGGGCAGTTAATGCCCAAATGGCCGGGCCAATACAAAAAGTTGCTAAAAAATTTGCACAGGAATTCAGGGTGGCAGATTTCCAAGTACAACGTAGTTGGCTCAAGAAATTTAAACTGCAACATTAGATCTCCTTTGGTGAACTTCCAGTAGAAGTTGTAAAAGAGTTCATTAAAAAATTCTCAGCCTTTCCCAGAGCCTTCAAAGACGACAATGACATCTCTAACGCTAAAGAATGCTGGCTCTTTTCTAAGGTGATGTCCAACCCCGACGGGAGCCTTGGCAGTAAGGGTGACAAATCTAAGAGTGGAAAACTTTCCAAAGAACATTTCATGGTTCTGCTTTGCACTAGCTCAACTGGAGAGGAACTAAAGCCGTTGGTGACTGAGAAATCAGCAAAGCCATAGGCATTTAAGAACCTGCAGCCCTGGCAGCATCTGTGGCTCAAAGGAGTAGGGCACCGGCCCCATATGCCGGAGGTGGTAGGTTCAACACAGCCCTGGCCAAAAACTGCAAAAAAAAAAAAGAACCTGAAAAAACACCTCTCTGTCACTTGGAGATGAAATAGATGTGCCTGGATGACTAGTGCCCTATTTGAGGAGTGGGTAAGGGGTATCAACTCAGACATGAAGAAGAAGAAACAGTCTACTCTACTGACAGCAGACAACTGTCCCGGCCACCCCTCAAGTCAGTCATCTCACAAACGTGACAATGAAAGTTCTGACTCCAAACATGATCTCAAAAATCCAATCTCTTAAGAGAACCAAGGCATCATCAAAACATTTAAAATGCACTACCAAGCCCAGCTCCTGCAGTGGGTCATTACTCAAACACAAACCTGTGGCCCGCCTGTGGAAGGAACCTCATCCGCTCCATCACTTAACACTGGGTGCTGTCCTCTGGGTCAGTTCTGCTTGGAATAAAATTCAGCCAGAAACTATACAGAAGTGTTTCAAGAAAGCTGGATTTGTCACACGCCAAGAACATTATGTTCTGGACACATCAGAAAGCTCATCTCCCATGGCAGAATTTGAAGGAGATTTTGAAGGTTTTGTTGCAATGGATGATAGGTAGCACCCTGTAATGAACCTGACACAGAAGCAATTTCCCAAGTAATACTAACTGAAGTACAGACCAGCATAAAAGTGAAGCAGCTGATGAAGTGGAAGAAACAAGTGAAGACACAGAAATTGCAGACTCCAAAGAAGAGGATGTCAGGCATCTGATAATGCAGTTGAAGTCATTTGTTGTGGGAAAATGCCCGATTATGGTGAGTGGTGTAGACAGTGTCAGGAGAATGCCTTCTTGACTTACGTTTGCATAGAATAAGAAACAGACCAAGATTGACTCTTCTTTCAGAAAGAATGATTAAACCATGAGAAAACAATAACTGTCCTGATTTTGTATGATACTGGATGTGCTGTGTTTGAATTATGTATGATTTCATACGATTTTCTCTAATAAAAGCTATGCAAGAAATACACACAACTGTACTGTAGGGCTGGTTCCTTCCATCTCTGTATGTTGACCGGTTTGTTACAGTCCCTTAGGTGGTCAACTTACAGAGTCCTACAATAATAAAAGTTGAAATATTTCCCTATTTTATTGCTGTAAACCAAATTTTACAAGTTAAAAATACCATATGAACACCATAAGAATGACAGTGATCTTTACCATTTGCAAAAGTAACATTGCACCTAAATTTAAAAAACTTTTTAAGGCTGAGGTTTCAGTTCCCTAACACTTCTAATGATGTTCTACCATAATATTTAACTGGCTAGGTAGTGTATTAAATCTTTATTATAAAGTGCTAAGAAAAAAATGTAAATACTGCCAAAAAGGCACATTTGTTAGAAGAATATAAATCATTTTCAACTGACTATACCTCAAACAAACAGTACTTAAAACAAGAATAGGAAACACAACGATTAAGGACTTACCCAAATGTTTTCCAATGTGTTTTACTATATGCCAGATATTGTTTTAACTTACTAGGATCAACCTTCACAACAAATTTAATTTACTCCTATTATAAATCCAATTAAGATCAGTACTATCATTTTTTTCTTTCTTTTTTTTTTTTTTTAACAAACCTTACATTCTTTCTAACCTTTTATTAGCAGGAATTAATATAATAACTACCATTTTTTTTTAAGTAAATTTATTTCAGGTTAATGTGAGGGTACAAACAACCAGGGTAAAAAATTTGATTCTGTTAGGTAGAGCCCCTCTTGTGGTTATGTCTCACACAAAAGGTGTGCCACTCCTTGCCTATTCAGTGAGAGCACCCCAATCTCCTCCCCTTCCCTCATTACCTCTGCCCCCAACTGAAGTGAGTTTTTCTCCTATTTGGGCATGGCTCAGATCGTCTACTGGTTTCATATTAGTATTGAGTACACTGGGTAATTGCTTTCTCAGTAATGATACTTTACTAAGAATAATGGGTTTCAACTCTATCCAGGATATTACAAAAGCTGTATAGTCACCATCTTTTTTGTGGGTGAATAGTATTCCATGGAGTGCATGTACCACAATTTGTTAATCCATTCCTGAGCATTTAGGTTGTTTCCACATCTTGGCAATTGTAAATTGAGCTGTGATAAACAATCTAGCGCAAATATCCTTATGAAAAAATGATTTTTTTTTCTTGTGGTAGATGCCTAGTAGTGGGATTGCAGGGTCAAATGGGGGATCTAATTTGAGATCTTTGCAGATTCTCCATACTTCTTTCCAAAGAAGCTGTATTAGTTTGCAAGTCCCACCAACAGTGTTAAGCGTGTTCCCCTCTCTCTACATCCGCACCTGCATCTGTAGCTTTGGGAATTTGTGATGTGGGCTAATTTTACTGGGGTGAGGTGTTATCTCAGGGTGGTTTTGATTTGCATTTCTCTGAAGTTAGGGACACTGAGCATTTTTTGTATATTTGTTAGCCATTCATCTGTCGTCCAGAGAGAAGGTTCTATTCATGTCTGTTGCCCAGTGATCTATGGGATTATTAGCTTTTTTTGGTTGATTAATTTGAGTTCTCTGTAGATCCTAGTTATCAAGCCTTTGTCCAATTCATAATATGCAAATATCTTTTCCCATTCTGAAGGTTGTCTATTTACTTTGGTTGTTGTCTTCTAAGCTGTACAGAACCTTTTCAGTTTAAGTTTCATTTAGTTATTTCTGTTGTTGTTGCAATTGCCACGGAAGTCTTCTTCTTAAAATCTTTCCCCAGACCAATATCTTCAAGTGTTTATTCCACACTTTCGTCAAGGATTTTTATTGCTTCATGCCTTGACTTTATTCTTTTATCCATCTTGAATCAATTTTTATGAGTGGTGAAAGATGTAGGCCTAGTTTTAGACTTTCACATGTGGATATCCAGTTTTCCCAGCACCATTTACTGAATAGGGATTCTTTTTCTCAGTGTGTGCTCTTGTTTGGTTTATCAAAGATCAGGTGGCTATAAGATGTTAGTTTTATCTCATGGTTTTCTATTCAGTGCCAAATGTCAATGTCTCTATTTTTGTGCCAATACTATGTTGCTTTGATCACTATGGACTTGTAATACAGCCTAAAGTCTGGTTATCCTTTTTTTTTTTTGAGACAGAGTTTCACTTTGTTGCCCTGGATAGAGTGCCATGGCATCACAGCTCATAGCAACCTCAAACTCCTGGGCTCAAGCGAGTAGCTGGGACTACAGGTGCCTGCTATAAGGCCTGACTATTTTTTAGAGATGGGGTCTCGCTCTTGCTCAGGCTAGGGTTGAAATCGTCAGCTCAAGCAATCCACCCACCTTGGTCTCCCAGAGTGCTAGGATTATAGGCATGAGCCACTGCACTTCATACTATCATTTTTTTTCTTAAAGAGAAAAAAACTGAGGCACAGAAAATAAGTTATACAAAATTACAATCAGCAGAACTGATTCAATGACATCTCCCTTAATTACTCTGTTAACCATGCTTTCTCTCTACCCTTAAGACATTTATAAATTGTACTGTACCTTCTTAAAAATATAAAACATTGTCCCCAAACACAGGAAATATCTACAACCATTATAATAAACTGCAAAACATTAGCTCTGAAAACTGATAATTTATCACCCCCAAAAGCCATCTCTTAAGTGGACTAATTAATATTTAACAAGGAAATATTTATGTTTTATGTCTATATAGCCCCCTCAAAACTTCAAGTGATTAATATATTTCCTACAGCTTTGGATACAATGCAACCAAAAAGGCAAATAAAGTTTATAACTGAAAAACAAACAAACAAACAAAAAACACTTAAAACCTCTGTAAGTAGGTTAAGTCATTACCTTCCTACCATATAAAATAAACATCAATCTTTGATAACACTAGGTTTTTATCATTCACCTATGATTTTTAGAAGTACCTCCAGAGTAATAGTGTGTATCTGTTCCTAGGACAAAAAAACATACCACCACAAACCAAACATGTGACAAATTGAAACACAACTGCCCCCACCCCCTACCGATCATCATCTCTAGATGGCTCCCTTACCAGTTTCCTTTCCTACTGCACTCTCTCTCCCTATGAATTTCCAAATGTTAATGACACTTAGAAAATTCCTTTGTAATAGTAGTATTCTAAAAAGAAAAATCTGAAGTTACTTTTATAGTAATGAAGCACACAAATTCCAACACCATTTTCAGGTCTTGACAAACAGTTAAAGAAGAAATACTTCAAAACGTTAGTAAATGAAAAGTCACTAAATTAATTTTAATTAATTGGCAATTTTCAAAATGCCATCATAGTCCGGGAGCAGTGGCTGATGCCTGTAATCCTACCACTCTGGGAGGCCAAGGTGGGTGGACTGCCTGAGCAAGAACGAAATCCCGTCTCTAAAAATAGCTGCACATTGTGGTGGACACCTGTAGTCCTAGCTACTCTGGAGGCTGAGGTAAGGGAATCGCTTGAGTCCAAGAGTTTGAGGTCTCTGTGAGCTACAACACCACAGCATTCTACCAAGGGTGACAAAGTGAAATTCTGTCTCAAAAAAGAAAAAGAAAAAAGAAAAGCTGGTCTGGAACCAAGAAGTAAAAATTACAAAAAAGGAGATACTGGTTCCACACAAGGTTAATAATGAGTCACCTCACAAAGGCACAGCCTGCCCTGACATTAAGCTCTGCCTAGTACCTGGTACTACATATTAACAGGAAAGCTGAAGTAATTTAATTCCAAGGTCAGTGACAGGTCACTCTAAGTGACTGACAGGTAAGGCACCTTTCACACTAAACCATAATGACCATTAGACTTACCTGTGTTTTCGCAGATACGTTTCTAGTGTTTCTAAAAGACAACTAGAGTCAATTAAAACTACTTCATCCCTGCATTCCTGGGACATTAGTTCCCATACATCCATCCAACAACCTCTGTAGAAAGAACAAATAGTAGTGAAAAGGAGGAATACATAAGGGTAGAACATATAAAAAAAAAAAAAAAAGGCAGAGTAAAGGATTGCTTGATTTTACCTGGCTGTTCCCTGGAAAGGTCCATAATGGAAAATGATCCTACACTTGCTGTCCTTCCTGTGGTCTTCACTACTTCTCTTATCTGTACTTAACTTCTCTGAACTGACACTGCTACTGCTCCCTTCACTGTAGTACAGTATAGTACAAAGCTTAGTGACACTGAGATAATCTGAAGTAATAATTTCTACAGTCTAGATTAAAATTTTTAATAATTAAGGTATTAGTAGAATAAGTTTATAAATCTATATATAATGGTTACATACTCATTTTAATCACATTAAAATGTTACTTAAACGTGCTCACATCTTTATATACAAACTTCTGCTTGACTATCAAATTTATCTGATACAATTTAACAACATTAACAGTTATCAAAATAGCAAATGGTTAATATACTAAGCATTTTCTCAGCAAATATACTTGGAATGTTCTAAAGTTAAAAGGATTGAAAAAAACTATAAACTAGTAGTTTAATCTATAAATATGAATCCTTCACAAATTAAAAATTCCAGTAAGCTTTGATCTACTTAATATAATCAAGTGATTTTTTTTTTTTAAATCACTCCTTTTTATAGCTAGTCTATAGCAACAAAACTGTTATCTACCTTCACATTTACAAGTAACTGGGAAAGTCAAAGATTAATCTAATTATAATAAATACATTTTTACATTTACTAAAATAAGAAAACACTAAGATGAACACTTTACACAGTCTAAATTAATAAGTACTATACAAATAATTTTTTAAAAACTTACTAAAAACTTCCCAGACTCTCCCTCCCCCACAGGTTTCAATGTGGCGCTGGTCATGCATTTTGCTTTGTTGCAGATGTGCATTCCAAGCGAAATTTGTGTCTACATTCCATTCAATGATAGTCTTCTTGATTTTTCACGATTCTGAACAACTGGCTCCTGCCTGTTCTTCTGCAGGTCTCACTACAGTCCTAGGAATTCATTATACCTTGGATGCTTGAGATGGAAAAACCTCTGACCCTTTACTTAACCTACTCCATATAGCAAACATGTACTTCTCAACCCTCTGCCCAAAATAAAAGAGTCATACATACAATTCAGCTGCATACTCCCTCTCGCAACGGCTCAGACCAAGGATTTGCTCCCCTTTGTTTTGACAATAAAAACCTCAACTCCTGCTCTACCTTCCATATTACATTCTTCTATTCTCAACTCCCATATTTCTTCTTTTTCTCTCAAACTCAGGTTGTCGTAATTGAGGAAAAGGTTCATAAAAAAACATCAAAGCTGGGGAATAATTATTATATCATCAGAATGTGAAAGCATTATTCTAAAAAAGAGCTTTGCAAAAAAAATTCTACAGTTGAAATTAGGATTTTACCTATAATCTCCTGACCTCACACCTTCATTTTATTCTCAAAATCAAGTATTCTGAAAAAATAGTCTTTCTATTTCCTTATTCTACTTCCATACTTTCCATTCACAGTTTAATCCACATTGCACTCGCTTTTCTATCCACTGTTATCTGGATTCTGTTTCCACTCAACTCCTAGCTCTGCTTATCAAGATCACCAGTTATCTCAGTGTTGTTAAATCCAATGCTCAGTTTTGGGTCGTCACTAACTTGGCAGCATTCAACAGAGTTGACCAGACCTCCTTTGAAAAACTTTTACCTCAGTTTCCTCCTATCTATCTGGCCATTCTCCTGAGTTTCTTTGCTTTCTCACCATTAAATTAAATTTCTATGTATTACTTTCTCTTACTCTACTCTTTCCATGAGTGAGCTTAAATACCATTCTCTAAAATAAGGCCTTAAACTCCAGCCTAGACTTTTCATTCAAATCTCAAACTTACTCCCAGAGAAAAAATAACCTGGCTTTACTTTTATGGATATGAGAACACTCTCAGAAAGACTGACCTGGATCATTGCTATTTATTAGGCTGAAACCTAATCAACTGTATTATACTTTCTCTGGAGAAAATATAAATTAAAAAAAAGTGGGGGGAATAGGGGAAATACATAAAATGGAAAGTCACAGAAGCATACAGTGATGTTGACCATTCAAGGTGGAGAAGGGAAGTCTTGGCCTGCTACGCACACAGCATGCGGGAATAACTGAAGCTATTTTAATCAAAGGACACTGCTTAAGACCAACTAAGTCCATTCATACTGATTCCAAACTCAGCATACAGCCTTCTAACACATTTGACATCCCATGTAGTAGGACTATAGCTGGAGGGGGATGTGAAGTCTGTGGAAGTTTGTTTTTTGTTTCTAAGCTGAAAGACAGGAAAACATAGCTGTATTTCAATTTATAATACTAAAAGTAGAAAACGGATGAAGCAAAGTCACTGAGAATAAAAGAGAAGAAATCCTAAGCAAAAGTAGCAGTGGAACAGGTCTTTGAAGGAAGGCAGCAATGAGCACAGATGTGTAAGATGCGAGGGTGCCTGATGCTTTTTAGTTCCTGAATGAAAAATATGCATAACAGGATAAAAAAGAACCAGAAGGCAATCTTTTTACTATACCACATTACTCTGTGCCTTCAGCCAATAGGTCATTTTCTAATGTGATAATCAGACTGAATTCTGTTATTTACAGTTAGGAATTCTCTAAAGATACTGATAAATCAAGCATGTAAAAAAAATTATCCTTAGGAAACTACTTTACTGTGTAGAGCTTTAATATGTGCACAGTACTCCCACATTTAGATACCATATAAAGTGTGGTTCTTGTCTGTCTCCTAATTCATACAAAATGTCAAAAAAAATTGTTAGAGGGCTCGGCGCCTGTGGCTCAGAGGCTAGAGTGCCAGCCACATACAGCAGAGCTGGCGGGTTCAAATCCAGCCCAGGTCTGCCAAACAACAATCACAACTGCAACCAAAAAATAGCTGGGCATTGTGGTGGGCGCCTGTAGTCCCACCCAGCTACTTGGGAGGCTGAGGCAAGAGAATTGTTTAAACCTAAGAGTTTGAGGTTGCTGTGAGCTGTGACACCACAGCTCTCTATCCAGGGCCACACAGTTAGACTCTGTCTCAAAAACACAATGAAACAAAACAAAAAACTGTTAGAGGCAATAGAGATAATCTGAATATGAACTGGGTATTAGATTGTTATGGGTAATTGTTGGGCATTATAAAGGCACTGTAGTTAAGAAAGAAAATGTCTATATACAATATTTAGATGCATGTGGGAAGTGTTAAGAGAATAACATGAAGCCTTGGACTTGCTTTAAAATACTTCAGCAAAGAAAAAGGTTGATAAATGAACAAATAAGGCAAATTTTGGTAACTACTGAAGCTGAGTGAAAGTCTGTGGGAGAGGGCTGGTCTCTGTATAGTCCTTCCTTGTATAGTCTTTCCACTTTTCTGTGTTTGCCAGTTTTCATAATAAAAATTTAAAGCTATGTTCTGTCCCTCAATATAGAAAAAAAAACCTTAACAGATTATTGCATCACTTGGAGCAGTGTAAATATATTAAAACATTTAATATAAGAAAAAAATATTATCCAGATCTTTGTATCAGGGAGGAAAATGTCTATACAATACTACTACCAATGACATTAATGAGATATTCAAAAATTAACTTTTAAAATTAATTCAGAAGTATATCCCATTCTCTCCAAAACAGAAGTGACTTCTTAGAAATACCCTTCAAATTCCATGGCTTTTCCCTACCACCCCCACCTCAAGCAATTTTTTAGGGTACAACTGTGGCACTGTGCTGGGAGATGGGAAAAAAAGCAGCCTTGGACATTGTAGCATCTAACCAAGAAGAAAACTGCAAATTAGTTACATAACGACATATTGTACCATAACGTTAATGACCTTTTTTAAAATCCCTTGATAAATTATTAGGGAGACCTAGAGACAAAAAAGTAAGAAAAATAATTTATACCTTATGACTATTATACAGATCAAAGAATGATACCAGTACTTTGAAAACTTATTAGGTACATAAATTTTCACAAAGATCTCAACCTCCTTCCAAAAAATAGTTAATATAAGGAAAAAAACTTAAAAAAAAAGAACTCTCATATGTACCCTTATATTAATCTAAAATTTAAAAAAAAAATTGAGTCCTTATATAGTCTCAATCCAAAAAGTTCTACAGAACGAGGGCATGTTATTTATTTTGACCTATGTCACAGAGTATAATAAGTAATGAATTAAAACTAGCAGCATACATTTTTTACTAAAAATATTATCAACATTTTTAATCTAAACAATGACAAAGCACCTTAGTATTCAATTCTACTTACCCCAAAGGTTTTGGCTTATGTGTATCTAAGGAGTGCAACTGACATCTCTTGTTCTTCTTACTTTTTGGAATAGCATCTATCATGTCATTTAGTTTGGACCTAATTAAAAATAAACCATTAAGGGTTTAAGTAATGTTCATTTTTCTTTCAAATGTAAAAATCTGTACTTACTGCCTTTTATAGAGAACTATATTTGAAGTATTATGGACATATCACCTACCTTGAAAATTTCTCATCAAATTCTAACCCAGAAGAGTCTATCTTCCCTCTCCATCCTCAGCCTGTCAAAATGTTGAAAAAGACCTGCTCTATTCAACATGTTCTTTCCCCAAGATTGCATCAGTCTCACACTCATCCCTGTATTCCCAAATCTGGCAGTACATCCATATTTTATAACTGACTATTCCCTGACTCTCAGCCATATTCCCTTGCCAAACATTACATAAATATGTCAGGTGCAGGGGCTGATACGGGAAGATCACTTGAGCTCATGAGTTTGAGGACATCCTAAACAACAGAGACCTCATCTCTTAGAAACACACACACTCACACACAACCCCCCATAACATTATATAAATATATAATATCCTTCATGTGGAGCCATTAACAGAATTTTTATACAAACATAGAACATGAACTGCTATTATTCACACCCTATCACCTAACCAATCAGCAAAGCCTGTCAACTCTAATTTTTATTTATTTATTTATTTATTTATTTTTTTTTTTTTGAGACAGAGCCTCAAGCTGTCACCCTGGATAGAGTGCTTTGGCATCACAGCTCACAGCAACCTCTAATTCCTGGGCTCAAGCGAGTCTCTTGCCTCCGCCTCCCAAGTAGCTGGGACCATAGGCGCCCGCCACAACGCTCGGCCATTTTTTTGGTTGTAGCCGTCATTGTTGTTTGGCGGGCCCAGACTGGATTCGAACTCACCAGCTCAGTTGTACGTGGCTGGCACCTTAGCCCGCTGAGCCACAGGCGCCGAGCCAACTTCTCTCTTCCTATTCTTTATTGTCCCTCTTAGGCTCGAACAGCCTGTGAGTGAGGTTCTCATTCAGAAAGAGATATTGAATATTGACTTTAAAACTTGGGATTTTTCTTTCTGAATTAATTATTCTGTTCTGGAAATGCAAGCTTAAGACATCATCAATGGATTAAAGGATTACTCTATATCACAAAAATACAGCTTCTGGTGTCAGAGACAATGAAAGTGATCCTTTTGTTTGGAAGTCAAGATTTTTTTTTTTTTTTTTGGCAATTTTTGGCCGGGGCTGGGTTTGAACCCACCACCTCCGGTATATGGGGCCAGCACCCTACTCCTTGAGCCATAGGTACCACCCACCCATGGAAGTCAAGATTTTTTTACAGATGTAAGTTATTGTGAATTGGTAATTATATTGTCATCAGAGGATTTCAGAAAGATAAGACATTTTGTGTGTGAAAGGTTTATTTTATTTATTTATTTTGTAGAGACAGAGTCTCACTTTAACGCCCTCAGTAGAGTGCCATGAAGTCACACAGCTCACAGCAACCTCCAACTCCTGGGCTTAGGCGATTCTCTTGCCTCAGCCTCCCGAGTCGTTGGGACTATAGGCGCCCGCCACAGTGCCTGGCTATTTTTTTGTTGCAGTTTGGCTGGAGCCGGATTTGAACCTACCACCCTCGGTATATGGGGCCGGCACCCTACCCACTGAGCTGCCGAGGGTGAAAGATTTAAAAAACTTTTTTCTGTTTTCACCATAGCTCAGATTCAAAGCATTCTCATGGTAGAGAGTGAGATTAATGATTCGCTTCTCTAAATTATAGCATAAGTTAACATGTAGAATAGGAATTAGAATTAACAATTTCATAGTCTTAGCCAATGAATTAACTTTCCTTACTATCCAAAAAGAAAGCTAAATATGAAAAATAACTTAAATTTTGTCATAAACAGAAACTATAGCCTTAAGCCAATGCACAGATGCAAGACACTTTTGTTGTGTCTGATCTATTTTGGTAGCAATTACTTATGTAAGCTAGATCTGCTTAATCTTAAATTGTAAAGTAAATGCAATTAGTCATCATTAGAAAAAGGATCTACTCTTCTGCTTTGTTTTTCTGAATTTTTAGGAGAGAATGTATAATCATATTAAATAAACCATTGCTAAAACAAAGAAAAGATCGACAAGGTGACTTACATTTATAGGAATTGGGCTTTGGAGGGGTGGGGGTTTGTTTTGTTTTGTTTTGTTTCTTTCTTTTTTGAGACAGACCTACTCCATCACCCTGGGATTGAGTGCCATGGCATCATCATAGCTCACAGCAAACTCAAACTCTTGGTCTCAAGTAATCCTCTTGCCCCAGCCTCCCGAGTAGCTGGAACTACAGGCACTCACCACCACACCTGGCTAGTTTTTCTATTTTTAGTAGAGAGAGAGTCTTGCTCTTGTTCAAGCTGGTCTCAAATCCTGAGTTCAAGCAGTCCACCTGTCTCAGTCTCCTGGAATGCTAGGATTACAGGCATGAGCCACACAGCATCTGGCCTGTTTTTTTTTGGTAGAGACAGAGTCTGACTTATCGCCCTCGGTAGAGTGCCATGGCGTCACACAGCTCACAGCAACTTCCAACTCCTGGGCTTAGGCGATTCTCTTGCCTCAGCCTCCTGAGTAGCTGGGACCACAGGCGCCTGCCACAATGCCTGGCTTTTTTTTTTTTTTTGAGACAGAGCCTCAAACTGTCACCCTGGATAGAGTGCTGTGGCATCACAGCTCACAGCAACCTCCAATTCCTGGGCTCAAGCGAGTCTCCTGCCTCCACCTCCCAAGTAGCTGGGACTACAGGCGCCCGCCACAACGCCCAGCTATTTTTTGGTTGGAGCCGTCATTGTTGTTTGGCCGGCCCGGGCTGTATTCTAACCCCAAGGGTGGGTTTGAACCCGGCGCCTTACTTACTGAGCCACAGGCGCCATCCTAGTTTTTTTTTTTTTGTAGATACAGAGTCGCACTTTATCGCCCTCAGTAGAGAGCCATGGCGTCACACAGCTCACAGCAACCCTCAACTTCTGGGCTTAGGCAATTCTCTTGCCTCAGCCTCCCGAGTAGCTGGGACCGCAGTCACCTGCCACAATGCCAGGCTATTTTGTTATTGTTGTTGTTGCAGTTTGGCTGGGGCCAGGTTTGAACCCGCCACCGTTGGTATATGGGGCTGACACCCTACCCACCGAGCCACAGGCGCTGCCCAATTGTTTTGTTTTTGGTTTTTTTTTTTTTTTTTAGTTGAGATACTGCCATTTCCCTCTTGGAAGCAGAGGAGCACAACAAAATGAGAAAAATTTAGGGATTTTTAATGGCCCCAAAACGACCTAATAAAAGACTTTTTTTTTTAATTTTTTTTTTATTTTTACATATACAGGTGTTTATTAGGTTTCCACTTTTTGCCTTCACAGAATTAAAAAGAATTAAAATTTAATAACAATATCAGTGTTTAAGATAAGGACTAGAAACAAAAACCTCAGAAAGAATGAACAAAGATAAATACATTCAGAAAAGAAATCAGATGATTATTGCATTGAACTATTAAGCAATATTAATAATAATGCAAAGAAAGTAAATTCACATCAAAAAAAAAGAAAAGAAGTTAGCTGAAGTTAACTGAGACTTTTTTTTTTTTAATTCTGTTTTTTAAGAGACAAGTTCTCTGTCAGCCAGGCTGAAATACCAACCATAGCCAACCATAGGAATTTGTAACCTCAAATTCCTGGGCTCTGGCGTTCCTTCTGCCTCAGTCTCCCAAGTAGCTGGGATTACAGGCACATACCAGCACATCTAGTTAAGTTTTTTAAATTTTGTAGAGATGAGTCTTGCCATGTTACCCAGGTGGGTTTAGAATTTCTGTCCTTGAGCAATTCACCTTTCCTTGGCCTTCCACAGTACTGAGATTACAGGCATACCAGGTAGGCCATACCAAAAGACTGTTTTAAACAAAGGAAGTCAATCTGAGCTCGGCTCACGCCTGTAATCCCAGCACTCTGGGAGGCTGAGGCAGATGGATTGCTTGAGCTCAGGAGTTCAAGGCCAGCCTGAACAAGAGTGAGACCCTGTCTCAAAAAAAAAAAAAAAAACCTGGGTGTTGTGGCAGGCATCTATAATCCCAATTACTTAGGAGGCTGAGGCAAGAGAATCACTTGAGCCTAAGAGTTTGAGGTTGCTGTGAGCTGTGATGCCATGGCACTCAACCCCAGGGCAACTGAGACTCTGTCAAAAAATAAATAAATAAATAAACAAGGGACTTCAACTTCCTGGTATTATGCACCATTTGTTTATTCTAGAAGTAGGAGCAATTTCAGTAATGAGTTGAATAAGTTATTTTAGTAAGTCATGGATATTGAAATAATTTATTCAGTGTTAATTAAGCCTTTGGCTTCTCTCTCTCTTCAACCACATTAAACTTGTTATTAGATCAGAATCATCCCTTATTATCCAGTTGTAGTCATAGATTTTTATCTTTATTTCTACTGTACACTATAAGTTTCAGAGGTCTTAAATCAAAGCCTTGTATTTTAGACTTTATGTTTCCCAGAAAAAGAATAATTGCAATGACAGTTTTAAAGGTAGTGTTGTAAAGTCTGAGCATATTTGAAAGAATTATGGTAGTGTAGTTCTGGACCTCCTTTTGAACTATTGGTACTACCTATTCGCAAGTGACTGTCAGATGATTTAAAGAAACAAACCCAGACAGATGTATGACATTTGAGCCATATTGTCAAAATCATTGATCTTGCTTACTAGTTGACCGGTTGGTGACAAATAGCATTTACTTTCATAAAACTAGTCAACTTGAGTTACTGTGATAAGAGAACTATGTTGACTGCTAGAAGTGGGCTAGAAACATTTCCCAAGTAAAATTTAGAAAAGAGATTTTCCTTAACTAATAATACACATGATTTGTTTGTATAAAGATATCTGCATCAGAATGGCAGAACTTAAATACAGAGTTGAACTTAAATATGTATAGAGGCTGTTTGGAACCTTAAAACATATGGGGGAACAAAACCAAAACTACTTAATGCTCCATCTTTGCTTAGAAACAGAAACCTAAATGAGGCTCAGCGCTGTAGCACAGCGCCAGTACACCCAGGCTGGCAGGTTTGAACCCCGCCTGGGCCAGCTAAATAACAATGACAACTGTAACAACAAGAACAACAAAAATAGCTGGGTGTTGTGGCAGGCGCCTATAGTCCCAGCTACTTGGGAGGCTGAGGTAAGAGAATTGCTTAAGCCCAAGAGTTTGAGATTGCTGTCAGCTGTAACACTATGGCACTCTACCAAGGGTGATATAGTGAGACTCTGTCTCTAAATAAATAAATAGATAAATAACCTAAATGAAATTTAAAATAGATTCCTGAATCTCTGTTTGTATGTGGACATTAGATGAGAGATTAGGGTCAGGAAAAGATAGAAATTGCACACATATTCTTCTTTGTGAAGAAAACTTGATGCTCAGTGGCTTATACCTATTTGTAATCCTAGCACTTGGGGAGGTCTAGGTCAGAGGGTTGCTTTAGCCCTTGAATTTGAAATTAGCCTGTCCAACAGTAGTTAAACTCCCCTCCCCCATCTCTTACAAAAATTTTTTTTTTCCCCTTTGGAGATAGAGTCTCATTCAATCACCCTGGGTAGAGTGCCATGGCATCCTAGCTCACAACAACTTCAGACTCTTGGGCTCAAGTGTTCCTTTTGCCTCAATATCTTAAGTAGCTAGGACTACAGGCATCCACCATGACGTCCAGCTAATTTTTCTATTTTTAGTAGAGACAGGGTCTCGCTCTTGCTCAGGCTGGTTTGGAACTACTGAGCTCAAGTGATTTACCTTTCTCAGTCTCTCCGAGTGCTAGGATTACAGGTGTGAGCCACTGCACCCAGCAAAAAACAAAAATGTTAACCAGGCCACCTAGCAAAACCCAAAAATATTAACCAGGCATGGTGGCTTATGCCTGTCTCAGCTACTTCGGAGGGTGAGGCTGGGGGATTGTTAGAGCCCAAGAGTTGGAGGCTATGGTGAGCAGATGCCACTACACTCCAGCCTGGGCAACAGAGCAACCAAGATCTTGTCTCAAAAAGAAGAGAAAAAAAGAAAACTTTGTTGATTTAGAGACCTGTTCATTCGTTCTTTCTTTTTTGTTTGTAGAGACAGAGTCTCACTTTATTGCCCTCAGTGGAGTGCCTTGGCGTCACACAGCTCACAGCAACCTCCAACTCCTGGGCGTAGGCGATTCTCTGTAGCTGGGACTACAGGCGCCCAACACAATGCCCGGCTATTTTTCTGTTTTTGCAGTTCGACCGAGGCCAGGTTTGAACCCACCACCTTCAGTATGTGGGGCCGGCGCCCTACTCGATGAGCCATAGGCGCTACCCGAGACCTGTTCTTACTATCAGGATAAGATTTTTTTCCACCAGAATTTTCTTATTTGTTCCTTCTTTTTAATTTAATCTAATGTAATTGAGCTAGTTTAAACAGAAATTGCTTTCCTATAGGTAAGAATTTACATTATCTATAAACTTATTGCTGAAATAAAGGTTTGAAAAGAAAACCTCTTTTTATTTTACCTTTTCATATTTTTGAAATTGATTTATCTTGGGTTTGGGACAGTGAAAATTAACACTTTTATAGAAGTATACAGTGATTGTTATAATTATAGATAATATTATATGGTTACCATTAACATTATGCTAGGCATTTTACATGTTTTGCTCCACTTATGCCTACATATAAAATAAATATTCATATTCCCATTTATAGATAAGGACATTTATGCTCACAGAAGTTAAATAATTTGTCTATGGTCATATGTCTAGTACCTGAGAGAGTCCAGATTTGATCCCTGATCTCTCATTTCCCATCCTGTAGAAAGAATGGTTAAAAATACTTAAGAGTGTCCTTTATTTCCGTTATTGGAAGTGAACATTCTTTACTAGGGAAGTAATGCATCTTTCCAACCATTGAGATACTTAGAAGTGTTTCAAAACAATAATTCTAAAAGGACCTGCAGCTATTCTGCCCATCTCCTTTCCCTTCTCCTAGTTATTTCTGTAACAATATTTCCCCTTCTTCCTAAAGGTAGTCACCTGCCTTTATGAAATCACATTAGATTTGCAGCCAATTAGGGTCAAAATGTCTTGCCTTTTTTTTTTTTTTTTTTGCAGTTTTTGGCTGGGGCTGGATTTGAACCTGCCACCTCCAGCATATGGAGCTGGCGCCCTACTCCTTTGAGCCACAGGCACCGCCCATGTCTTGCTTTTTATTCCTTTTCCACTCTATTCTAACTGAAGCATGGGGAATTGAAATTTGTTCCAGTCATCTAGTGCTTTACACTGTGGTTTGAAAATCAATTTTATAATAGAAAATTATTTTCTATTTTTTATTATTATCTAATTAATTCTACTTTATTATTATTATTATTATTATTATTATTAAAACAGAGCCTCAAGCTATCACCCTGGATAGAATGCCATGGCATCACAGCTCACAGCAACCTCCAACTCCTGGGCTCAAGCGATTCTTCTGCCTCCGCCTCCTAAGTAGCTGGGACTATAGGCGCCTGCACAATGCCTGGCTATTTTTTGGTTGCAGCCGTCGTTGTTTGGGGGGCCCAGGCTGGATTTGAACCTGCCAGCTCAGGTGTATGTGGCTGGCGCATTAGCTGCTTGAGCCACAGGCGCTGAGCCAGAAAATTACCACTTTAAAAGGCACAAATGTGATTTGGGAATTATGGATAACTCTAAAAGATTGCATCTTTATTAGTGTTTACATTAATTTATCAGTACTTCCCAAACTTTAATTTACTGATGTATAATTAATAATACCTTTTTCTACCCACTGTAGAAATGTTGTTTTCTAAGCAAGAAAAAATATAGGGACCTTTTTGAAGATTTTATCAGATTACTAATGTTTGTAAACCCCAGAAGATTCTAATTTTGTGTTTTTGGTTTTGGGGCTTTTAAGAGACAAGGTTTTGTCATGTTGCTCAGGCTGGAATATCGAGCTGTTCACAGGTTGATTATAGCATAGTGCAGCCTCAAACTCCTGGGCCTAAGGACTCCTCCTGCCTCAGCCTCTTTAGTCGGTAGAACTATAGGCATATGTCATTGCGCCAGCCTGATTCTATTTTTTAAATATATCCGTTAAGTTTTTCCCAGTTCAGCTCTAGACTCCTTCTTTGAACTACGCATCTTTCAGAATTATGTAGTGAAATATGCTATCTTAATTCAGATGTATGCCCCCCTTTTCCTTTTTTTTTCTTAAAGAGACCAGGTCTTACTCTGTCTCCTAGGCTGGAATATAGTGGTGCAGTCATAGTCCGCTGTTAACTTTGAACTCCTGGGCTCAAGAGAGCCTCTTTGCCTCTTGATGGGACTACAGATATGTACTACTATGCCCCATTAATTTAAAAAAAATTTTTTTTTTGAGACAGAGCCTCAAGCTGTCATCCTAGATAGAGTGGCGTCACAGCTCACAGCAACCTCCAATTCCTGGGCTCAGGCGAGTCGCCTGTCTCTGCCTCCCAAGTAGCTGGGACCACAGGCACCCGCCACAACGCCCGGCCATTTTTTGGTTGCAGCCGACGTTGTTTTGCGGCCCGGGTTGGATTCGAACCCGCCAGCTCAGGTGTACGTGGCTGGCGCCTTAGCCAGTTGAGCCACAGGCGCAGAGCCTAAAAAAATTTTTTCATAAAGTCAGGGCCTCACCGTGTTGCTCAGGTTGGTGTTCAACTCATGGGCTCCCACATTGGCCTCCCCAAATGCTGGAATTACAGGTGGGAACCACCATGTGCCTGCCCTTCCCTCACTCCCCCACCCCCACCCAAGTTCGTGAATCAGATCCCTTCTCTTAAAAGCACTAGTAGGTCGGGCTCAGTAGCTCACGCCTGTAATCCTAGCACTCTGGGAGGCTGAGGCGGGCAGATTGCCTGAGCTCACAGGTTTGAGACCAGCCTGAGCAACAGCGAGACCCGTCTCTAAAAGAAAAATAGCCGGGCATTATGGTGGGCTCCTGTAGTCCAAGCTACTTGGGAGGCTGAGGCAAGGGAATCACTTGACTCCCAGAGGTTGCTGTGAGCTATGATACCATGGGACTCTACTGAGGCAACAAAGTGAGACTGTCTCAAAATAAAAAGCACCAGTAATTTGAGCTGCATTATATACAGAAAGAGTTCTACACGTTCTGTCAGCTCAGCCCTAATATTTGCTCGTTCTTAGGCCAGTTAAAGCAAACAGTGCACTCACCACTAGTCAGAATGGAAGAAATGTGGTATCTTTAGATACTTGGATAAAGCATATGAGAAATGATATTTAATTTCAGCACTTTTTTTTGCATCCTATAATCTTGCATCCCTTTTGTGGGGGGAGTCCCCCAAAACTTATGAAATAGAAGTGATGTAGTTGGATTAGTGGTATGAGCTGCATTGACAGAAGTTTTCCACATTTACTGCATATAAACATTAATGGTGGTGTCAGATACCTGGAAATTTTTTCTGTACATATTAGTGTAATTTTCTACATTGCATTTGGCTACAGTAGCTACTGCTTTGACAAATTTGTACTGTATTCAGCTGTCCCATATTATCTGAGAGGGCAGATAAATAAAAAATATAAAGAATGCCATGTTAAAATTGATGTTTTTTTTCATTATTCATACAATGCCCTTCAGGGCATTTTGCTTTTAAGCTCTCATTCTGAAACTGCCACATAAAAGTTGGCCATACTGGGAAAAACAGACTATCAAATGGTTAATGAACTTTTCTTAGAGTAGAACAGCCACTCTAGGACTCTTAAGAAGGATAGATTGCTACTTGTCATCTCTCAGAGGAAGTTGATAGCCCATGTTCCCCACTCCTTTTGCAATAGACTGTAGAGGGGAACAAAATAGAAAATATAGGCTGGGAGACTATATTTTTAGACTTCCTTGCTTTCCCAACATAAAGATGTGTTCTGAATGTTTTCAGAAGTATTTGTATATCTTAAACTGGAATTATATTTGATTCTTTTTCTTTTTTCACAAGTGGTACAAAATTCAAAAACTGCAAAGAGTGTATCATGAAAATAAATCTTTTATATCCTTTCAGAAATAATTTATATACATACAATAAAGTATGTTTGTAATGTATTTTGAATTCGTACTCCGTGCCTGCATGAAATATGGCCACCTGGATAGTAGTAATGTTGCTTTTGTTGCTTAAAATGGGTAGGTTGGCTCAGCACCTGTAGCTCAACGACTAGGGCACCAGGGCTGGCAGTTTCGAACCTGGCCCAGGCCTGCTAAAATCAACAGTGACAACTACAATAAAAAATAACTGGGGCGTTGTGGTGGGCACCTCGCAGCTGCTTGGGAGGCTGAGGCAAGAGAATCGCTTAAGCCCAAGAGTTTGAGGTTGCTGTGAGCTGTGACGCTACGGCACCCTACCCAGGGCAACATAGTGAGACTTTATCTCCAAAAAAATAATAAATAAATAAAATAAAATAAATAAAAGGTTGTATGTAGTGAATGAAAGGCCAATGATAGCATGTATTTACAAAGCCTTTGTTAGCTATCAGAATCCTTTTGCATACCTTTTCTCATTGGTGCGCAAAAACAGCCCCTTCAGGTAGGGCAAAGCAGAATTTATCTCTTATAGATGTGAAATTTGAAGCCTAAAGAATTACGTGACTTGATCCAGGTTAATATATGATGGAACTGGAATGAGAACTCAGGTCTTCGGGCTCCTTGTTCAGAATTCTCCCTTCCATTTTGCCCCTCAGACATGATGACATAAGGGGATCTATCATACTATGCTATATTTTCCTTTATGAGGTATGAAAAATACCGAGAGTAGCTGATTTCAGGCGCTTGGATAGTTGTGGTATAATAGTAGTTAAAACCTCACAGCTCAGAAGTGTAGGTTTTTGGATGTATTCCTACAAAGCAGTTTGTAAATATTTGCCACTTTACAATGAATGATAATGCTCTGCATGCCACTACTGTTACATGTGGACACAATAACTGGCAATGGAGCCGTGGAAACAAGGACTTCCATTCCTTTATATCTGTGTGCCTGCTGTGGCTGGGAGCCAAGTTGATAAACCTGTACAGGGTTCCTCCCCTTGAGGCTAAAGTGGAGTCTGAAGAAGCATTTGACAGAGTGCCTGACTTTGTTTCTTCCTCCATTAAGTAGGTGAAAATGCTCATCTCCAGCACCAAACTATGTTCTAGATTTCTAGTCAGCTCTGAGAGAGAAAAAAGAGTGGTTGGAGGAAACAGTTTGATAGTAAGCTCTCACAAGGATGATTTGGTCTCAGAGTAACTCACTCTGTTTTTTTGAAAGAGAGTCTCACTTTGTTGCCCTCAGTAGAGTGCTGTGGTGTGACAGCTTACAGCAACCTCAAACTCTTGGGCTTAAGCTATTCTCTTGCCTTAGCCTCCCAAGTAGCTGGGACCACAGGCGCCTGCCACAGTGCCTGGCTATTTTTGGTTGTAGTTGTCATTGTTGTTTGTCAGGTCCAGGCTGGATTTGAACCCCTCTGGTATAAGTGGCTGTAGCCACTGAGCTACAGGCGCTGAGCCCAGAGTAACGCATTCACAATGGAGAAACGATATGAGCCAGAGTTCTTGCAAGGACTCTTATTTTATTATTTCTTATTTATTTTATTATTTTATTTATTTGTTCATTTGTTTGTTTGAGACAGAGTCTCACTCTGTTGCCCTGGGTAGCCATGGCATCATAGCTCACAGCAACCTCTATCTCTTAGGCTCAAGTGAACCTCCTGCCTCAACCTCCTGAGTAGCTGGGACTGTAGGTGCCTGCCACAACACCCAGCTAGTTTTTCTGTTTTTCTTTTAGCATAGACAGAATCTCACTCTTGCTCAGGCTAGTCTCCAGCTCCTGAGCTCAAACAGTCTACCTGCCTGGGCTTCCCAGAGTGCTAGGATTATAGCATGAGCCACCACACCCTTGCAAAGATTTTAAAGTAGTCCTTACATTTCTTAAACATTGAGAAGTCTAACATAGAAAGTTGACAAAATGGTTGAGCTCTTATATATGAAAAAAATAATTCCTTTCAGAATTGACTATATAGGATTCTTTTAAAAAAAAAAAAAACCCTAAATATTTCTTTAAAGGGAGGACCTCATTTCTAATTCACAATAGAAAAATCTAATCTATAAGTACCTCATTTCTAATTTACCATAGAAAAATACAGGGGAAACTGAAGAAAGAATTCATGTCATTTTTTATGTAACAAAAAAGTGGTTTTATAATTTACATTTTATAAGCAGTTAAAAAATAATATATTTATAAAATCTGTTATATTAATAGATTTGTAAAATGATAATCCATTATAAAAGTTAATACATTTGCCACAATGAAATGTCATTTTTGTTCAAAAACTATATTACTTTTTTTTTTTTTTTTGGTATTTTTTATTTCCTGCTCCTGGCATAGAAGATGATAAATTATACTAATTTTGAGTATTTCCATTTGGTCAGTTTAACTAGTTTTAGAGTTTTCTTAAAACAAAATTAAGATGTAGTTTTACTGCTCAAAGTAAAGTTTGGGACATCACATCTTTATGGATGTGGGTCATTTTGTCAGTGAGTCAACAGTTACTTGTTTTTATTTTTTGTTTTGTTTTGTTTTTTTGCCAGCCACTAAGTCCAAAGCAGTGATTTTGAGTAATTAGCGATTGCTGTGTTTTTTTCATATTTTCAAAATAAGGGTGTAATATCAGTGAAGATGAATTAATTAATACTTGACAGAGCTGAAAGTCCTGCTAATGTTTATATCTATGAGTAAGTATGTTATCTAAATCATCTGCTACTTCCTACTGTAACATACATATACACACATACCCTCTTACTGTATTAGAGTTAGAGGGCATTGAGTTTTTTGTTTTGTTGTTTTTTTTGAGACAGAGTCTCACTGTGTGACCTTCGGTAGAGTGCGGTGGCGTCACAGCTCAGAGTGCAGTGGTGTCATAGCTCACAGCAACCTCAAACTCTTCGGCTTAAGCAGTTTTCTTGCCTCTGTCTCCCAAAAGCTGGACTATAGGTGCCCGCCCCAACGCCTGGCTATTTTTTTGTGCAGTTGTCATTGTTGTTTAGTTGAACCTGCCAGCTTCAGTGTATGTGGCCAGCGCTGTAACCCCTGTGCTATGGGCACCGAGCCAAAATTTTTTATTTTGAAAATAACAACACAAATATATCTCGACCTCAACACAGCCCTCTCACTCTTCTACATTTATGTTAGTGTGTCCAAGAACCAGGGAAAAGTGGGTCCTAACTTGTTTGTGGGTGGTTTGGCTATCTGTCTTTTACTCTTTTTAAAACTCAAGGTATTCCTACATAAGTAACTATGTAATATTTAACAGCTATTATCTCACCACCCACCCACCCATGGGAAGCACATAAGTAATAAAGGTAAATTAAATCACATTGTGCTTAATGTAACATTAATTTGGACTATAGGAAACAAGTATTGGACCAATGTTGGGATTTTTCTTAAAACCTTGTAGCTATTCCACCATATATTAGAAAATACCAAATAAGACCAAGAATGGTTGCTATGGTGTTCCTCACTTTCTCACTCAGGTCTCCACACCTACACAGAATGTACCTTTTTAATGCTTCCTGCACCCAAGTGCTGAGCCCTATGCAACCCTCATCTGCTTCAACATGCACATAGCATCACGTAAGCAAACCATAGCCTTCTTTTGTTTTCTTTTTTCAAGAGACAGTGTTTCTCTCTGTGATGTAATCATAGCGCATTGCAGCCTTGAGCTTCTGGGCTCAAATAATCCTACACTCTTCTCCTAAATCCCTATTGCTAGGACTATAGACTCACATCACCAAGTCCAGCTAAATTTTAAGTTAAAATTTTTTCATAGAGATGAGGTCGTGGTATGTTGCCCAGACTGGTCTTGAACTCCCTGGCCTCCCAAAGCTCTGTGCTAACACCAGTGGGCGCCATAACTAGCTAGATCATAACCTGTGTTCTCAGCCACAGAACTTTCTCTAACTTTGTTTCTGTTTGTCCTACTCACAGGATTAGTGGTGCACTTTTCCTTCTTTAAAATCCTTGGCTTGGCGCCTGTAGCTCGGTGAGTAGGGTGCCAGCCACATGTACCGAGGCTAGTGGGTTCGAGCACAGCTGGGCCTGCTAAACAACAATGACAACTGCAACCAAAAAATAGCCGGGCGTTGTGGCAGGTGCCTGTAGTTTCAGCTACTTGAGAGGCTGAGGCAAGAGAATCACTTAAACCCAAGAGTTTGAGGTTGCTGTGACCTGTGACGCCATGGCATGCTACCAAGGGTAGCATAGTGAGACTCTGTCTCAGAAAAATAAATAAATAAATAAAATATCAGGCCATCCTCCCCTACAAATTCCCCATTCCGACTTGTATGATGATTAGATGGTTAAGTGTGAGCTCATGTTTTATCTCCACCATACTAATTTACTTGCGAGCCAACATCTGTATCTCTTAGCTTTCCAACATCTATATTTTTTAGCTTTTTTAAAACAAACTCTCCCACTAGACCTATATAGTAAATTCTTTTTGAAAAGGTGGGTAAATGTTAAAGAGTCATAAAAGCATAACTCCTTAGTGAATCAGAGCATTGTTGGAAGGTACAAAGTCTATGTTGATCATTGTTCTTCTGGAAAACCAACACTCAACCTCTATCCCTAGGTAGAAATAAGAAAAATAAGTTCTGGCTTGGTGCCCATAGCTCAGTGGTTAAGGTGCCAGCCACATAACACCAAGGCAGGCGGGTTTGAACCCCACCCAGACCTGCCAAAGAACAATGACAACTGCAGCAACCAAAAAAATAGCCAGGTGTTGTGGCAGGCGCCTGTAGTCCAAGCTACTTGGGAGACCGAGGCAAGAGAATCACTTAAGCTCAAGAGTTACAGGTTGCTGTGAGCTGTGACGCCATCGCCTCTACCAAGAGCAACACAGTGAGACTCTGTCTCAAAAAAAAAAAAAAAAAAAAGAATCCTGATAGAGCCAGAAGAGGCAACTAAGAGGAAAGTAGTTAAGAATCTGTTTGTCAGCTCGGCACCTGTGGCTCAACGGGCTAAGGCACCAGCCACGTACACCTGAGGTGGCGAGTTCGAGTCCAGCCCAGGCCTGCCAAACAAACATGATGGCTGCAACCAGAAAATGGCCGGGCGTTGTGGCAGGCGCCTGTGGTCCCAGCTACTTGGGAGGCGAAGGCAAGAGACTCGCTTGAGCCCAGGAATTGGAAATTGGAGGTTGCTGTGAGCTGTGACGCCACGACACTCTATCCAGGGTGACAGCTTGAGGCTCTGTCTCAAAAAAAAAAAAAAAAATCTGTTTGGGGAATAAGATTCTGTTTATTGTTCATGTGATTGAGAGTTTACTGGGTTCGTAATAAACTTGGAGAAGAAGAATTTACTTAATACTATAGCAGAAGTGTATTGTTGGTTTTTTTTTTTTTTTTTTGGAGACAGAGTCTCACTCGGGTGCCCTGGAATTGAATGCCATGGCATCATGTCTCACAGCGACCTCAAACTCTTTGGTTCAAGTGATTCTCTTATCTCAGCCTCCTGAGTAGCTGGGACTACAGGTGCCCACCAGGATGCCTGCCTAGCAGGTTTCTAATCAGAAGGAAGCATCAGGCTGTTGCCCATCTTCAAATTTTTACAAGCTATAAAAACAGTGATACTGTTGCCCTTTTTGCTTTCTTCCAGGTGATTCATAAACAAAGTCTGTTGTCAATTAGTTTAGTACCAGATACTTAGAAAAAGAAACTTATCCCTTTATGTGATCTGGTGGAGAATTCAGCTTCAGTTGATGAAACTGGATTTTAGACAAGTATTTCTGTTTTAGAAACTGGGATGAGTTCCAAGTTAGTTTTAAGAATCTTTTAATTTTTCCTGCTAGACTCATTAACTCAGCCAGTTCACCTTGGGGAAATCATAGTTCCAGACTTTCGGTAAAAAACCATCCTCCTAAGTGAATATGATGGTTGATTTAATTAACATTCAGATTAAAGGTTTTCAATAGTTTATTCTGAAACCTGTTTGTTGTGACTTTGACTAGCAGGGAATGATTAAGATGAAGAGGTAGTAACCATCATAATATCCAAATTATCTACATTAAAAAAACTGAAATTTTTTGGTATTTGGTATTTTTTGGTATTTTTTTTTTTGGTATTTTTGGCCAGGGCTGGGTTTGAACCCGTGACCTCCGGCATATGGGGCCGGCACCCTACTCTGTTGAGCCACAGGCGCCACCCAGTACTTCTGTTTTAAAATTCTGCATCTCCAACTATATAGACCTTAATAGCTGGTAAGAACACTTAACCAGGGTTTGAACAATGTTTATTATGGTTTTTTTTTTTTTTTTTTTTTTTTTGAGACAGAGCCTCGAGCTGTCACCCTGGATAGAGTGCTGTGGCATCACAGCTCACAGCAACCTCCAATTCCTGGGCTCAAGCGAGTCTCTTGCTTCCGCCTCCCAAGTCGCTGGGACTACAGGCGCCCGCCACAACGCCCGGCCATTTTTTGGTTGCAGCCATCATTGTTGTTTGGCGGGCTGGGCTGGATTCGAACCCGCCAGCTCAGGTGTACGTGGCTGGCGCCTTAGCC
>CAUYRH010082738.1:0-23122 GCA_963574655.1 Perodicticus potto | reverse complement strand
GCCTCAGAGTCAAAGCATTCTATAATAGACATACTCTTATTTGACAATGTGAACGTTACTTTCTTGGCATTATTATTATTAATATTGCTTAATATTTTGATACAGTAATCATCTGTTTTCTTTTCTGAATGTATTTATCTTCATTCATTCTTTATGTAGTTTTTCTTTCTAGTCCTTATCTTAAACATTGTTATTGTTATTAAATTTTAAGCCTTTTAAATTCTGTGAAAGCAAAAAGTGGAAACCTAACTAACACATGTATATGTAAAAATGAAAAAAAAAAGAAAATGAATTTTGGCGCCTGAGGCTCAGTAAGTGAGGCGCGAGCCCCATATGTGGAGGGTGGCAGGTTCAAACCGGGCCCCTGCCAAACAGCAACAAAATAAATAGCCGGGTGTTGTGGCGAGCGCCTGTAGTTCCAGCTACTCGGAAGGCTGAGGCAAGAGAATTGCCTAAGCCCAAGAGCTGGAGGTTGTTGTGAGCTGTGACGCCACGGCACTCTACCGAGGGCGACAAAATGAGATTCTGTCTCTACAAAAAAAAAAAAAAGGAATTTTGCTTAATTATAATTAAAGTCTTATTTATTTATTTATTTATTTTTATAATTGAAGTTTTTTGATAGTCTCTTTCCCTTTTTCTACTTGGCAAATTGTGATCAAAACCAGTCTAGGATCATTTCTTAGTATGGTGATGAACAGTGTCAATTTGATTGTCTTCTGGCCTGACTATACTTACTTCTTACTGCTTCTGTTTTTTTAAAGAATTAGCTGAGTAAACCCCAAACCAAAAATATTTGGTTAATATTTTAACCAACCAAATATTCTGTGTTTATCATTTATTCCTTCCACCATTATGTCATATTTTTGGTATCTGAATGTTAAAGGTTATAACAGAAAATCATAACAGGAATGCACTATCTAGGCCTATTCTCAATTCTGGAGGAATTTTGGAAACGAAAAGTCATATGTTTATTAGAAGTTCTTTACATAATACATTTGACACAGCTTCATATGCAAATATAGATTTTGTGACTAAGATGAAGAAGGCACATTAAATAGAGCTCAGATTCATGGGCGATGCTAACTCATACTTGAAAGATGTTCCTTCTCGTGTATAATGAATGCTTGCATGTCATGGGAACAGCACATTTTGTGGCAACCTTATTTCTGATTCTGTTATCTTGATCATACATAATTCTTTCTGTCTTGAATTTAATAGCTCAACATTGTTTTAGAGTCATTGGCTGAACCCAGATGTCAAAATTCAGTTTCAACATGACTTCTCAAGAAGTTGGTTAATTTGTTTATTACCAAGGAAATATTGCTGTGGTTTTCAGAAAAGAAAAGGAAAAGATGCTGTAGGGTCTGTGTGGCAACATAAAAAAAAATTAATTAATTAAAAAAGAGAAAAAGAAGTCTGGCAGATATCCCCTAATTACCACGTACAGTAATACAAATGAATCCAAGCACCATAAAACAAATAATGAAATAATAAGAAAAGTAGTGGAAATACAGTGTGGTGCTATAACTCCTCCTACACAATCTGTGTGTGCCACTCATCAGCAACACTGTTTGTCGTGTCTTGTTTTTCACCCTGAAGCCCAGAATAGGATTGGGAATTTCAATTAATAATTTTAGATTTCTGCATCATTCTGCCAGCTTGAGCAAGAAACATCACTTTCACAAACCTTAGACACATGCAAATAATCCAGAAATGGATTGAAAGAAACAGTAATTCTTAAATCTTAAAAACAGTAATTCTATATGAACATTGATTAAACAGCACCTAAAATTTGCAATAAGCCATTCAGAGAAGGAAAATACCTTTTTAAAAAATGTCATGGTTTGTCATTATATATGAAGATGAAAGCAATTAGGAATTTTATTAAAGACATATGAAAGTTTTGGGAAAATACTTAATAAAATAACCGATACATGTCACAGTATTGATTTCCACTTTCTTTTTCTATTTCAGGGTTTGAACATAATCTTTCATGTAGCTTTGGCTCTCCTAAAGGTAAGTCTGTTTTTATTTTATGTTATCAAACTATTTTACCTTTCCCTTAGAACTGAAATAATTTAATTTAAGCCTTTGACCCCCTCCAGGTGCAGAGGGCCCAGACTTTTTTTTGAACACACAAAAGGATGACTTCTCAGAAAAACTCTGATCTTCTCCCTTCCTCTCATCCTTTTTTGTTGTTATTTGGAGTTTATGTTTCTTATAATCTATTTAATTTTGCTATCATGGCACTTCTTTCAAGAACATAAAAGATCTTTTATAATCATATGAGTTGAATGATACAAGAGAAAAAGTGAACACCTGTTTTCTGTCAAAATGATGCCAGCCTTTTTCTTAAAACACTTTTTGTTACAATAAAATTCCTGAAGGTACCTAAACATATAATTAAATTATTTAAAGCCCCTATTAATATAATAATACTAACTAAAAAGGAAACTGCTACATTTCAATTTGCAGTTCTTCCTCTGCTAGCTGGAAATTTGTAAGACACTTTAGAATTCAATTATAATTACCTTGTTAGATTTTATATCAACATATCAATACAGCTTTAACAGTTTGGTAACAGCAAGACATTTGCTACAGAGTTGGTGAAAATAACCCATTCTGATTTTCTCCTTCAGTCAAAAAAGACATTCTGTTATTAAAGGCAGCAATTTCTTTGTTTATAGGCTTACCTTTCTGTCAGTATGAAAGTGGTTGAAATCATAGACACTGGAGTTAGATTTGGTTTTACTTTTAGCCCTACTGTATGACCTTAAGGTAAATTAAGTGCTGAGAGTCTGAGGTTTGAAATAATAATAGAAACTGACTTATGGGATTGTTATAAGAATGATACATAAAATCATAAGGACAGCATTACTGTAGTGTCTAGAAAAGTCTACTGCCTAATAAATGTTAGCTGTCACTATTGTTACTATTGTTATTTACAAAGTATCTCAGAATTTGTTCCTAGATAACCCATCATTCTTCCCAGTCCTTCAAAAGATAATGACTTGATTTCATAGCAGGGCCTCTTTGTATCTCAGGAGAGCCTTGATACTTAACCATTAACACACCTTGATTCTAAACAAAGGCATGAAACAATCTGAGCCCTCTGCATAAAGAAATGGGGCTGTTCCTCATCAAGTTTGTAAAATGCACTTTAATCATTTGTATTTATATATGAACAATTCTTCTACAGTTATTTTAGAAGTTAGGAAAATATTTAAAATACTTTAAATAAAATAACACAAACATATTTGCTTATGTCTTTCAATGAAATCATATACCTTAACCTTTAGATTTTTTTTTTCTTTCATTAAAGCAAATCAAAACCAAAAACTTGCTAGCATGCCCTCTCAAGAGGGCTGGAATAAGACTTCTAGAATGCCTAAGCATTGACAGTGTTATGTAATTCAGATTAAAAATAATACTAAATAATAGGAAAAGTGTAAGGGGCTCGGTGCCTGTAGCTCAAGTGGCTAAGGTGCCAGCCACATACACCAGAGCTGGTGCGTTCAAATCCAGCCTGGGCCTGCCAAAAAACAATGACAACTACAACCAAAAAAGAGCCAGGCGTTGTGGCAGGTGCCTGTAGTCCCCGCTACTTGGGAGGCTGAGGCAAGAGAATCGCTTAAGCTCAGGAGCTGAAGGTTGCTGTGAGCTGTGATGCCACGGCACTCTACCCAGGACGACAGCTTGAGGCTCTGTCTCAAAAAAAAAAAAGTGTAAGGAAATCCAACAAAGTTATAATTTTTCCTGTCATACATAATTTTCAAAAAAAAATTTTTTTGTGACCTATCTTTACTGCTGCTCTCACCTCTCACCACATGCTCAGTTAGTCTTTTGGGTAACCTATGACCACCTCTCTAGATATCAGGTTAATAGTCTGATGTGTCAGTTTCATACTGTGTTTGTTTATCTTATTGATCGACATATTGGCATGGTTGTATTATTATTTGTTTTAGCCATTTTAACCCAGACATGGCCTATGGAGAAGACATTCTTTGGCATTGGGCAGAGAGGCTTTTTGTTTCTTCTCTAGCAATATATGGGCATGCTTCTAATATTAGAGAATTTGGCTAGTTAGAGAAGATAAAAGGAGAGCTTTCTTAGCACTAGTGGCCTATATTTATGGGACTTGCTTATACGAATCCTGAAGCTGGCTCCCTATAGAGATAGTAGATATAGGGCTAAACTGAGATGTACTTCAATCAACAAATTGCCCCCATCTAGAAAAAGGAACAGCCAAACACACATGACAATGACTTTCAGCTTCTAATGTAGTATACCAGATAAAATAATGTACATTCATTTATATCAAAATAAAAAGCTAACAACAGTGGCATGCACCTGTAATCCTAACTACTTGGTAGGCTGAGACCAGTAGTCATCTGAGGCCAGTAGTCATCTTAAGGCTACAGTGCACTGTGACTTTACCTATGAATAGCCACTATATTGCAGCTTGGGCAATATAAATGTCTCTAAAAAAAAAAAAAAAATTTGTTTTAAAAAACAAGCTTTGGAGAAATTCAAAGTGCTTATGAACTTAGCCTAACTGATTTTCAGTATAGCCACGGAGGGATTTTAGATTTCTATGTATTAGAAGCAGTTCTTGTGATAAGGGAGCTCAGAAAAAGAACTAGCATTTCTTGAGCATTTAGTCTGTGCTAAGTACTAACATAGGTTATCTAACTAACAGACATTAAATATCTAAGTGTTTTGTAAAACAGTAAATTGTGCTAGCTGGAGAAAAACATCAAATTCTCCTCCTCCCCTGTTGATAATTGAGGGAAACAAGGCCCAAGATTGCTTAAAGTCTTGTATCTGTTTATAAATCCTAAGTTACCAAGTCCCATGGATTCTACTTCTTGAGAATCTTTAGAATCTTCCCACTTTTTTCCTATTCTTACTTAGGTAATATTGGCTACCATACTTGCCAACCTGGATTATTGCAATGACCTCTTTAGTCATATTGAACACCTACTAAGTGCCAGGAACTATTCTGGGAATTAGAAACAAAGTGTTAACAAGGGAAGACCCTGCTTTCATGGAGCTTACATTCTGATGAAAGAAAGATGGTAATTGGGCGGTGCCTGTGGCTCAAAGGAGTAGGGCACTGGCTCCATATACCGGAGGTGGCAGGTTCAGACCTGGCCCTGGCCAAAAACTGCAAAAAACAAAAAAAAAAAAGATGGTAATTAAACACAAATGAACGTGATTATTTTAGATCATGCTGAGGTTTATGAAGACAATGGCTTTGAATTGGGTGTTAGCCCTGGAGGCAAAAGAAGTATCTGTTCTTCCTCCATTTACTCTTGACTGTTGTCAAGTCCATTTCCATATTGCCACCAGAACAGTCTTTTTAAAACAGATTTTATTATTCATTATTTAACAGTATTTACTGAACACCTATTTGGAGAAAGATACTATGTGCTTGAATGGATGAGTGAACTAAAGTAACAAAGATACTTGCCTCCATGGAAATGATGTCATGTTCTGTCAGGAGCCAGTTAATAAACAATAAACATAATAAATATGTGAATATAGTATTTTAGAACTTACAGTCTCATGGGAAAAAGGAAGAGTACAGCAGGGTAATAGGAGCTCTGGATAGGTAGCAGTGTTAATTAGAGTAATCAGATTCGGTCCCATCCAGAAGGTGAGATTTGGATAAAGTATGGAAGGCAGTGAGTCCATGCTCTGTGCCAGAAGTGTGACTGGATGTTGAAGGACAAGGGAGGTCAGTGAGACTGGAGCAAGGGAGTGAGGGAAGGGTGGTGGAGATGGGATCAGATAAGTAACTTGTCCCTTTGCTTAAAATTCTTCGGAGACCTCTCCTTGCTGTTAGGATAAAGCTCACAATTTAATACATTCCACATGGTTTTCATGATCTGGCCCAGTTCACCTCCATCGTCAACTACCCATTTTCTCCCTTTCTTTTGCTCTCTAAGTCAAGTCAGAATGAACTTCTCTGGGGCTTTCCCAACATGCTAGCTCTTTGGCACTAAGAGCCATCACAGGTCCTGTTCCTTCTTTTGGGAACACTCTTTCTCTCTCTCTTCAATAAGCTTATTTCCACTTCAGCTTTAGCATCGATCAGACTACCTTAGAGGAGCTTTCTGTGCCTCCCTCAAACTCAGGTCATACAGGGAAACCATAGGCTCCCCTAACTTAGCTGCTTGGAAGCCCTTTGCACACTAGGATTGATACACGCTTAAATGGTTGGTTGGTTTTGTCTTCCTCGCTGTAGTTGACCTCTGTGTGGGGCATGCCCAATCATGATGCCTTCGTAAAGGCGTGCTTGGCACATAGTAGGCAATTCCCAAATATTTATTGACTGACTTTACTTGAAAGTCAAATTTAGAAGCATAGGTCTTAATTTTCCTTAATTCCTTATATATATATATGTATATATGTATATATGTATATATACAAGAAAAAGAATTTTGCCAGCACAGCAGCTTATTTTTAACCCAGGTCTCCTTTGCCTTTGAAATTAATTGCTCTAGTTCCCAGTATTTTAATTCTTTTATGGTCATTATCAAGCTATAATGTATACATTATAAAATTTACCCTTTAAAAGTATATAATTCAGTGGTTTTTTAGTATATTCACAATCTCGTGTACCCATCACCATTTTCTAATTCTGGAAGATTTTCATTGCCACAAAGAGAAACCTCATAACCATAGCAGTCATTTCCCGTTTCCTTACCCTGTTCTGTCTCTATGGATTTACCTATTCTGAACGTTTCATGTAAGTGGCCTTTTGTGAGTGGCTTCCTTCACTGAGCATGTTTTCAAGGTTTGTCAATGTTGCAGCATGTGTCGGTCCTTCATTCCTTTGTGTTGCTAGACAATAGTCTTTTGTATAGATAAATCACATTTTATTTATCCATTTATTATGATGAACATTTGGGTTGTTTCCATTTTTAACTATTATGAATAATGCTACTACAAATATTTTGTAAACTTGTAAAGAAAACTTGTAAACATATGTTTTCATTTTCAATTCTTTTGAGTATATACCTAGGAACAGAATTTTTGGATCATATAGTAATTCTGGTTCATATAGTAACTTTTTGAGGGACTGCCAAACAGTTTTCCAAAGCAACTGCATCATCACATTTCCACTGGCAATGTGTAAGTGTGGAATAAGGCTTAAAATTAAAGCCCAGTGTCATATGCTGCTTGACATCTGCAGGAAATCAGAAAGGTCTCAAATCGCCTAACTAGAGGGCCTCCTCCTCACTTTGGTCCTGCAAGTAAGGTTCCCTAGCCTAACCACCCTCCTTGTCAAAAGGATGAGGCAGTGTTTTTCTTCAGAGAAAAGGTCTTGCAATAGTGGAATGAAAGTGCAGTCTTGGTGCACCACAGCCCCAAACTCCTGGACTCAGGTGATCTTCCTGCCTCAGCCTTCCGAGTAACTGGGACTATAGCCACACACCATGTACGCCGGGGCACTGATCTTTTTAATCCCTGAGTAGCAGGTTTCAGTTCTCTATCAGCCTGCATCATTAATCAAATAAGCTAGTCACATCCTCCATGGGAACCAGGGGATATCTCACTCTCCTGATACTATAAAACCTGCCCCCTGTAGCCCTTGTTGTTCACTCTGTTCTTGAATCCAACCCCTACATGATGTTTTCTTCCCTTGGGACTGTGAGTTTACATGATTCATTAACTGGTGTTAGTCTCATCTGTCCAGCAGTCAGTGTGTTTAACTATCCCCAAAACTCTAAAGCAGGAGTTCCTCCTGTATCAACAGGGTAAATGATGATTAACATAGTGAAAGTTCTGATTCCTTCACTCTCGTGCCAACACTTAGCCACTGTCTACCTTTTTTTTTTTTTTAAATTATAGCAGCGCTAGTGGATGTAAATTCACATCTTGTAGTTTTGGTTTGTATTTCCCTGATGTCTAATGATATTAAACATTTTGTGGTGTGCTTGTTTGGCTACTTGCGTATCTTCTTTGGAGAAATGGCTATCCAAATCCTTTGCCCACTTTTTAATTGGGTTACCAGTATTTTTATTGTTGTGTTATATCATTTTTTATATATTCTGTATATTTTCTTCTATTCTGTGGGTTGGTTTTTCATTTTCTTGCTTATGTCCTTTGAAACACAAATGTTTTTAATTTTGATAAAGTCCAGGTTTATTTTTCCTTTTGATGTTTGTGCTTTTGGTGTTATATCTAAGAAATGATTTCCTAATCCAAGCTCATAAAAACTTTTTCTTTCAATGTTTTATAATGATGCCTCTTACATTTAAGTCAATGCATTTTCATTTAATTTTTGTATAAGGTGTGAGGCAGGGTATTATGGCTGAAATGTGTCTTCCTTCCCCAAAATTTATATGTTGAAGTCCTAGCCCTCAGTTCCTCAGGAGGAAAGACCACATGAGGGTACTGGGAAAAGGTGGCTTTCTACAAACCAGTATGCTAAGGGAACAACTTTATGTGGATGTCTAGTTGCCCGCTCACGTCTTTTGTTGAAAAGACTATTCTTTCCTCATTGCATGATCTTGATATCCTTGATAGAAATCAGTTGATCACAGATACATGGTTTCATTTCTGAATGCTCTTTTCCATTGATCTGTATATCTGTCCTTATACCAATCCCACACAGAATTGATTACGATAGCTTTGTAGTAAGTTTTGAAATCAGGAAGTGTGAATTTTCTAGCTTCGTTCTTCTTTTTCAAATATTTTTTTGGTTATTTTGTGTCCTTTACATTTCCATATGAATTTTAGGATCAGTTTGTCAATTTTGGCAAAAAAAGGGAATAGATTTTTTTTTTTTTTTGAGACAGAGTCTCACTATTTCACACTTGGTAGAGTGCAATGGTGTCACAGCTCACAGCAACCTCAACTTTTGGACTTAAGTGATTCTCTTGCCTCAGCCTCCCAAGTAGCTGGGGAAATAGGGACCTGCCACAATGCCCGGCTATTTTCTGGTTGTACTTGTCATTATTGTTTAGCAGGCCCAGGCCATTTTCAAACCTTCCAGCCTCAGTGTATGTGACTGACGCCCTACTCACTGAACTACAGGTGCCAAGCCAAGGCAATAGAATTTTAATAAAGATTGCACTGAATTGCTGTATCAATGGGGAGTAAGTTCATCTTAACAATATTGAGTCTTCCAATCCATGAACATAGGATGTTTTCACATTTATTTGCTTTTTTCATTTCTTTTAATGATATTTTGTAGTTTTCAGTGTAAAGTCTGTACTACTTTCATTAAATTTATTTCTAAGTATTTTATTCTGTTTGATGTTATCATAAATGAAATTGTTTTCTTAATTTATTTTCAATGCTTCATTACTAGTATCTAAAAATACCAGGTGACTTTTCTATATTGATTTTATATTTTATAACCTTGCTTAACTAATTTTCATTTCTAATATTTATGTGTGTGTGTGTGTCTTTCTTTCTTAAGATTTTCTATATACAAGATACGTCTTCTTGTAGAAATAGTTTGACTTCATCCTTTCTGATCTGGATTCATTTTATTTCTTTTTCTTGCCTGATTGCTTTGACTAGAACCTTCCCTACAATAGTGGATAGATGTGACAGGAGCAAACATCCTTGTCTTTCTTGTTCCTGATCTAATTTACCTTTTTTCAGAAAAGTTTTGTTCCTTAGAACTTCTTTTCTGGATTACTACTACCACCATTATCGTTACTGCCTCTTCTGGATTAGTACTACCACCATTATTGTTACTGCCTCCTTGGTAATAGATCATATTAGAGAGACAAAATGTTATTTATTAAAGATCAAAATTGCTGTTCATAGGCATAATAAAGTCCTCTTATTCTGAGAAAATCTCCATTGTGCTCATGCATATGATTTTTTTAATTCATCACATTAGATTTATAGGAAACCTGTGCTTTATTATTTTTTCTAAAGAGTAATCTTTATATACTCTGGGTTTATATAATTTACTTGCTTAACTTTGAAAGTTTTCCTCTCAGAGATTGTTTGTACCTGCCTATTTAATTTACTTTAGTATTCAACTTTTATTATTTATTTATTTATTTATTTATTTTTGAGACAGAGCCTCAAGCTGTTACCCTGGATAGAGTGCCATGGCATCACAGCTCATAGCAACCTCAAATTCCTGGGCTCAAGTGAGTCTCTTGCCTCCGCCTGCCAAGTAGCTGGGACTACAGGCGCCCACCACAATGCCCGGCCATTTTTTGGTTACAGCCGCCGTCATTGTTGTTTGGCGGCCCGGGCTGAATTCGAACCCGCCAGCTCAGGTGTATGTGGCTGGCGCCTTAGCCCGTTGAGCCACAGGCGCCGAGCCTAGTGTTCAACTTTTAGAAAGAGAGGATTTCACAATATATGAGAAATAGGAAATATATTTGTATTACGATAATAATTTGTTTATTTTCTGTTGCTTATGTGGCTCTGATTTATATTTCAAATAAAATTTAAATGTTTAACTATAAATTTACAGTTAAACTTTCCTTAACTAACATTTCATCAGTAGCTTGCTACTGTAGATCTTGTTTCTGTGTCTCAGTCTTCCTTCCAAGAATCTGTCTGGAATTCCATAGGAGAAATAGCCTTTCGTATTCATCATTTTGTCCCCTATCTAAGCCTTCTAGCAACTGTGACAAAAGCAAGCTCTTCCATTAGCCATGCTCCGTGTGTCCCATCCTGCCACTTCTGCTTACTTGCTCAGTGCCTCTTCCACAGCTAAAATAACTTCTCATAATTCCTTTTTAGGACCTTTAATACCTCTCCATATTGTAATCTTTCAGTAGCTGTCCACCAACTCATCTACCATTGTTAACATAAAACTCTCCTCCAAGGACCCATGGAATGCATTTCATGTACTAACATTTATTATTTGCTCATTAGCAAATGACTTTTTAACATCAGTTAGGAGCCAGGCACTGTGTTTTATTATAGGGATATAGCAGTAGAAACAGAGATTCTTTTCTTAAGTTGTTTAAAGTAGTATCTAACAGTTCTCTTAAAGGACAGTAGCAAATATCTCCCTCTCACTTCGCTCTTCCTCCAAAAGAAATCTGCTTATCAGTCTACAAAATGAGACTCTCCCAGTTTATTTCAGTTATGTCATAATATTTTAAGTTCCCAGAGCAATAGAACTCAAAGTGATTTTTTTTTTTTGAGACAGGGTCTCACTCTGTGGCCCTGAGTGCCGTGGCATCATAGCTCATAGCAACATCAAACTCTTGGGCTCACGTGATCCTCTTGCCTCAGCCTGCTAATTAGCTGGGACTACAGGTACCTACCACAACATCTTTTTTTAGTAGAGATGGGGTCTCACTCTTGCTCAGGTGGTCTCAAACTCCTGAGTTCAAGCAATCTACCCCCCTCAGCCTCTCAGAGTGCTAGGATTATAGGCGTGAGCCACCACACAAGGTACAAAGTGATTCTTAACCATTCGAGTACTTAAGAATCATTTAAGTCTTAAGGAGTTTGTTTAAGATAAACATTCCTAAATGCATCTTCCTCTTTCTTCCCTCCTCAGACTCTGATGGTGGCAGTTCCAAATAAAAAGGATAGAAATACTAATGTGTTACTTAGATCGAGGACTCTTAGCCTAAACTGTATATTAGAATCAGCTTTTAAAATTTTCTTCCTGTGTGGTACTCCAGACCAATTTCATTTGAATATCTTTCTCTTTCTTTTTTTTTTTTTTTTCTTTTGGCCAGAGCTGGGTTTGAACCCTCCACCTCCGGTATATGGGGCCGCTGCCCTACTCCTTTGAGCTACAGGCGCCACCCTCATTTGAATATCTAAGTGGAAATCAAGCATCAGTATTTTTTAGAAACTCCTCAGGTAATCCCAGTGTGCAGCTAAACATCTAGTACATTGTGATCAAACATTCAGAAGTAAATTATCCAGATAGTGTAATGAGGGAACAAAGAGGGGAGGAAGAGAAAACACATCTGCAGTTGGAGCAAGCATTCACAGTCACACTCGGAAACCCCTAGTCCTCATTTCCATTGTTAGTGGTTGCTAATTTGTTTTGTATCAGTGGGTCTGCATCTCTATGCTTGTTTTTAGGATTATAGCAGGTGCTCAGTGAGGCTTGTGAGAATTATTGGGAGTTTCCTGAGGTGGATTAGGGAGCTTCTTGAAAGGGAAAATAAAAGAGGCACTTGGGTTGGAGTATGACCTGTGATTCAGCTAATTCACGTTGGGTTGCTGAGTGTTGCTTGAACCATAAAACTTAATTTAGTAATTAAAACTTATCCACTGATGGTATCCTCAAATGAGCAGAAGAGGAATAGAGAAAAAAAGGTTTAATAGAGAACGAAAAGCAATTCCGGAATTAAGACCTATATATTTAAAGAGAGTGAAAAATTAGTTATTATAGTATGTCTCTACTTGGAGGTTGAAAAATAAAACCCAGTTATTATTTAGCCCCATGTTGGTTTGGTAAGTATTCCTTTGCTCTTTCAAAGTTTAATTCCTCCTTCTCTTTCTGTTAACATTGGAAAGAAGGACCAAGTCCTACTTAAGAGACTTTACCTACTACTCTTACTAGAGGCCTTATTTGAATACCACATAGGGTTAAAGGAGAAGTGAAGAGCAAAACACATTGAAACTAAAAAGCAGATTTCAATTCTGAATCCATTCTTCAATGCATCAATTTAGGTTAGAATTTCTTATTTCAGTGCCTAAAGCTGGTGACATAGGGATGGACTGAAGATAGCTTCTACAGTTAACATTCAGATTATAAAATTAGAAGTCTAAAGACCTGGAAAACATGAAACAATTCATGTTTTGGATTTGCAGTGATTTTTGCACGTTTAGTTTCATAACTTCCAGGAAGGAATATCTGTTGTCCTGTTGGTGGCAGTAAAACACTACTTCTTAATAAGGAAATGTCCTGTAATAGTGCCGTACTATGAATTCTGAGATGGTGGTCTATCTTTATTTTATTTTCTTTTTCCAGTATCATTGGATGTTTGAATATTTTGTCAGTTTTTGAGTTTTCTCTATTGTCAGTTGTTGACAGATTAATTTTAAGATGCTGTTTAGAGTTGTAAGGGACTTATGCTATATGGAGAGTGGTATGAAGCAATATTGGGGTAAGTTAAAGCAATCCTAAAGCAGGCACTAAAATAACAAAACAAGGAGTTTTAGCTAATAAGTCAACAAAGGAAATAAAACCATAAAACTATTAAATCTAAAAGAAGCAGAAAGAAAGGGAAAAGGGGATAAAGGTAGATCAAACAAATAGAAAACATATGTCAAAATCATAACCTAATCACACCTCTAGCCAGCCTAAGAAAAAAATATGAAGACACAAACTATCAATATCAGTAATGAGAAAGGTGATAGTGCTGTAGATTCTACAAACATGAGAAAGGGCAATAAGGGGATATTATGAAAAATGTTAGGATGTTAAATTTGACAACTTAGATGCTATGCGTAAATCCCTTGAAAAACACAAAATGCCAAAGCTCACTCAAGAAGAGAGATATGACCTAAATAACCCTATACACTCTTTTCACAAAACATTTAACTTTGCACCTTGAAAATTTAGTAACCAGAGGAAATGGAAGCATGATCACGAGTACTAAATTCCATTAACAGAGCAAAATGGTATATTCATCTTATTTTTTAAGACATTAGAAGCTATTGAAAGAAACAGCATAAAATTGAATATGAAAACAGGAATTTTCATGGTTTACCACCCACCTAGTCATAATCTTCTAGTCACACTGATTGGGAGAACAAAAGCAGTCTCCCGTGGTATTACTCTGCTCTTCTGCAGTTCTGTACTCTTTGGGTCTCCCATTTCTGTACCTCTCTTTTGGGTGGGTTTCTCTTCTTCCTCAGCTTTTGGCAATAGGTAAGTCCAGGGGCCTTCTACAGTTTTACATTGTAGTCTCAGCTTTTGAGAAGTCATAAATTCACTTTCCAAAGAAAGTAATTCCTAATTTTTGTCCTAACTCAAGTTCCAATTTTTTATCTCAGTGACTCTATAAAATCTTCAGAGGGGGCAGCCAGGGTGGCTCATGCCTATAACCCTATCACTTTGGGAGATTGAAGCAAGAGGCTGGCTTGAGGCCAACAATTTGTGACCAGCCTGAGCAACATACTGAGACCCTATCTCCACCCAAAAAAATTTTTTTTAGAAAACTCAGCTTGGTGTGCTGCACATGTCTGTAGTCCCACAGCTACTGAGGAGGCTGAGGCAGGAAGATTGCTTGAGCCCACCCAGGAGGTTGCAGTGAGCTATGATGATGCCACTGTACTCCAGCCGAGGCAACAGAATTTCAAGAAACAAAATAGAGAGTAGCCAGCTCCTAGCACTCTGGGAGGTCGGGGAGGGTGGATTGCCTGAGCTCACAGGTTCGAGACCAGCCTGAGCCCACAGGTTTGAGACCAGCCTGAGCCAGAGCGAGACTTCCTTTCTAAAAATAGCTGGGCATTGTGTCAAGCGCCTGTAGTCCCAGCTACTTGGGAGGCTGAGGCAAGAGAATCACTTAAGCTGAAGAGTTTGAGGGTGCTGTGAGCTATGACACTACGGCACTCTACCGAGGGTGACCAAGTGAGACTATGTTTCAAAAAAAAAAAAAAGGAAGGAAGAAAGGAAAAGAGAAGAAAGAAAACTGAGAGCATACATGGAAATAGTTTTCATTCTTCTTTATTATCCAGGGAAGAAATTAAAAAAAAAAAAAAACTTCAGAGACCTTTGATATTTCCTTTTCATTATCACTTTCATTATTTGTATATTATATATTATTTATATGTGGGCCAAGCAATAACTTCAGGGGACACTGTTAACAAGACTGTGATTGCACATCTGTATGTCATGTTCCCTATTATTACACTGTCTTCATCTTTTCACTCTCCCATCAAAAGTCTTTGAGCTGTAGCCAGGCATTGTAGCAGGCGCCTATAGTCCCAGCTTCTTGGGAGACTGAGGCAAGAGAATCACTTAAGCCAGCAGTTCTCAACCTGTGGGTCGCCACTTTGTAACAATGAAAATACATCCTGCATATCAGATATTTACATTACGATTCATAACAGTAGCAAAATTACAGTTATGAAGTAGCAACGAAAATAATTTTATGGTTGGGGGTCACCACAACACGAGGAACTGTATTAAAGGGTCATGGCATTAGTAAGGTTGAGAACCACTGCCAAGAGTTTAAGATTGCTGGGAGCTGTGATGCCATGGCACTCTACCGAGGGTGACAATAAGACTCTGTCTAAAAAAAAAAAAAAGAAAAAAAAAGTCTTTGAGCTGAACTCTAGCGCTGCATCCTGAAGGCATCTTTATCTCACATATCATCTCCTCTTTGTGTGATACAGACCCTTCCTAGCCTCTGTGTTGTGGCTTAAACCCCACCTTCTTTAAAGAATGGTTCCAAACTCCTACAGAACATCTGTGTTCTGATCATTCATTTTGGCATTAACATACTATCTTTTATTGTTATTTAAATGTTTCTATGCATATGTCTTGCATTTTCCAATTAAATTGTTTCTTTCTTATAAATAGCCAGAGGTTTACATTTTACCCATCTAGAAAAGCAAGTGCAGTTCTGCATATTGAGCAAACAGCCTTAATTCCATACCTGAAGCACAGAGTAACAAAGGACCGAAGGATTAACCTCATGTTTGTAAAAGTTGTTTTATTTAAGAAGTCTGCGCCCAACTAAAGCAGTGTTTGACATAGTTTGGATTTTTCCCTAAAGATTTATGCTTTGTTTTTAAGTTTTATATTAGAAAGAAACCACACTAACCCTCACTTTTTTTTTTTTTTTTTTTGAGTTGGAGTCTCACTCAGTTGACCTGGGTAGAGTGCCAAGGCATCATCATAGCATCCTCAGACTCATGGGTCGAGTGATACTCCTGCCTCAGCCTCCCAAGTAGCTGGGACTACAGGCACCCATGATGATGCCTGGCTAGTCTTCATGGTTTACCACCCACCTAGTCATACCCTTCTAATCACACTGATTGGGAGAATAAATCAGTAGAGATGGGATCTCACTCTTGCTAAGGCCAATCTCAAACTCCTGAGCTCAAGCTATCTAAACCACCTCGGTTTCCCAGAATGCTAAGATTGTATTCGTGAGCCACGGTGCCTGGCCCCTCACTCTTTTTGATTAATATTTATTACATATTTCTGCAGTAAACACCAGATCTCTTCATATAGATTACAAATACCGATCCCTTTCTTTTGAATACAAAAGTCCCAGGTTTCCCAAATTTAAAGCTTTATGGAAATAATCATGGCAGGTATGGTGGCTCACACCTGTAATCACAACACTCTGGGAGGCGGAGGCAGGTGGATTGCTTGAGCTCAGGAGTTCGAGACTAGCTTAAGCAAGAGTGAGACCCATTTCTAAAAATAACTGCATGTTGTGGCAGGTGCTTGTGGTCCCAGTTACTTGGGAGGCTGAAGCAGGAGGATTGCTTGAGCCCAAGAGTTTGAGGTTGCTATGAGCTCTGACACCATAGCACTTTATCTAGAGTGACAAAATGAGAGTCTGTCTCAAAAAAAAAAAAAGAGAGAGAGAGAAAGAGAAAGAATCATGCCCTACTTAAGATTTTCCTCAATTAAAATTACCAGTGTTAAGTATGACTTCACGCTGTTTGCATCCTGCTTCTTCCAAATTTGACAGACCTTCACTGACTCCTAAATATTGAAGACTGAATTAAAATTATTTGAGAAATTGAATAGACTGAGTTAGTCTATTCCTCAAACTAATTCATCTTTTCACCTTCTATTCCACACTCTGCCCAGATAGATGATTTCTTGTCATGGATCTGTACTCCAACTACACTGGAAGTGGAATCAAGATTAGCTCTGCACACCTAGGCTTATCTGCTTTCTGTCCAGGAATAGCCTTCTTCCGGCCCTTCTAAAGTGACATGTTTTACGATGTGGAAAGCTTACATCAAACTTGTTAACATAACCAACACCTCACTTACTTGTTGGTTGTGTGGGAGACATTTATACTCTTAATAGTTTTCCACATTGTATATCAAAGTAGCATATTGTACCCCACAAATGCATTAACATACACAGTGATGATTTAATTAAAAAATTTTACAAAAGAAAAATAATAAATTGACATGTTTTCAAGTCTAGCTCACATCTAACCTCTGATCATCACTTACCTTTGTTTTCATATTCTCATCCTTCTATACAGATAACTCTCAAAGAATACTATTGTATTATAGCTTACTTGCTACAGTAAGTGCTTTTAAATACCTGCTTTACTTAAATGCTATTCATAGAATTTGAGGGACAATTCCTTGAAATGTTTCTTCATTTGTTACACTTCTCTGGGGCAGCTGTGCATTTCTGCCTGGGTGGCACTTTGCATCGTAAGAGAGATTAAGATTAGACCGTTTGTGGGTATAGTGGGTTGGGGTGAGGGTGGGAGGGAGTATGACAGGAGGAATCGAAATACATTCTTAGCTCTTCGTGAATAAGTTCTTCATTAAATAACTTCATTATTTAAGTTCATGCCTAATACATAGGAGATATTCAAATAGCCTTGCAATAATGTATTCAAATCTGTTTTAATCCTCAATTTGAAATTAGTGATGCTATTCTCTGTTGATAATTGAGAGATAACTAGATTATCTTTGCCTCTTTAGTATTTTTTCCTCCTTTATTAGATTAGCTATAGATTCGACTACTTTTACTCTGTCTCCCTTCTCTTTAGCACTCTGTTGTATTGTATTTATCTTATATCACAAGTCTTTCTTTTTTCTTACTACTCTGAGGCCCCTCCTCTAATGTGGTAGGAAGTGGGAGGGGCTGACCCCAGCAGATGTGGACTGGTGGTGGGAACATCCTCTGCTCAGACATGGTATTATGGTTATAATGGTTCAGAGTTGAACAGATGAACTGAAGGAGGTAACTAAGACAGTCATGGGCCATCAAGCAAGACTGGCCTGAGGTGCATATCAGGAACCTTAGTAGCAAGAATGGACAGAACTGCCAGGAAAGAAAATCAAAATGAGTATAAAAGAGGCAGCCTGGAGATGGCGGTCTGTGGGGAGCAGAGTGGGTGCTTATGTGGGACTGGGCTTTTATGTGTTCTATAAGCTCTTGCATGGTTGACCAGCTCCATGCAAGGACTTGCATTGGAATGGAAGCCTTCAATCAGTTTCATCTTGATTATTAAATTTTAAATGCCTCCTTAATTATGAAATAATGAAAGGTGACATATTTCAAATAGGACCCATTGTATTCTCAGTAGAATTTAAATAGGTTCCTGGAAAGTGCTTATTTTTGTATGTTTTTTTTAGGCTAAGAATATACTGTAGTTTTTGAAAATACAATCATTTCATATAAGTGATTTTAAAATAGAGAATGAAATCTTGCTCTTAGATTGAGGTTAGTTTATCATTCAGCTACCACTGATTGTAGTTATCTTGACTTTGTACTTTCTGTTATGTTTTAGGCAATTTTAGGGTAAAGAGAAGAAATCAAAAGTTCTTGCAGAGCACACTTGGTATTTGCAGAGCTAAAGTAGTGATGTCTCTTGTGAGAATAGGACCAGCAAGAATCAATTTTTGTCAGTGGTGAAAGGTGCAGGTCCAGTTTCAGTCTTCTGCATGTGGCTAACCAGTTCTCCCTGCACAATGTCAGGGCATTCAGCACACTGCCTGGAAGAAGGGCTCAACTATAACTTGAACTTTACCTTAGAAGTGAGAACAATGTAGCCTAACAATTTGTACCCACATATTAATTTGAAATTTAAAAAAAAGAATAGGTGAGAGATTCTGCTGAGGCCTGAAAAAAGGGAACGGAGTCCAGATACAGTGTGGGCAACTAGGCTATTTATTCACTCAGGTACAAGTGGGCTGAGTTCAAAAAAGAAGTCAGCATGAGGGGCAAAGCAGAATAGGAATACAAGAGTCCAGGGTTTGCAGTTTGGTGCACTCATCCCTTTGGGGGCAGGACTTGTGTACTTGACCCTATTCAGTGGGTTTTTGTATTCTGCTCTATTTTGTGGGCCCATGTGCTCAGCCCTGTTTGGTGGGCCCTGGCGCTTGGCCCTATTTAGTAGGCCTTTGTGCTTGGCCCTATCATCCTTGTCTTTTTAGTGTACCATAAGGATTTGGAGTCATGGGCGTGGTCTCTCTTTGGCTGCTTCCTATGAATTTTGGGTCATCGTGGGCTGCCTATAAAAGAAAGAAAGGGAGGAGGAAGAGGGTGGTATTCATAGGCACATTCTCGGGTCTTCAGTTTGAACTGGTTGATATCCATGTAAGGTGAGGATATGTGCAGTTATTTTTTGGGTGACTGCTGGGTCAATAAATTGGGAGATGAAGCGGAGGACTATTGGTCTGAAACTGAGGATGAGAAAGATCAGAATTAGTGGCACTAAACTAGGAAGTAACCAAGGAGGCCAGGAATCAAATAAGGACCAAAGATTAGATGATTCAAGATTTGTTTGTCTCTGTTTGATTTGTCTGGGAATTCTTTTACTATGCTTGTGACTACTCCTGACTGGTTGACAAAGAAACAACATTCTTCCAGAAAAATGGATATGTGTCCTTTTTCTGCTATAAGTAAATCCAAGACTTGGTGATTATGGAGGACTACTGTGGCTAAAGAATTAATTTGGGATTGTAGGGTAACTAAAGAGTCTGCTACTTTTCCCATATCTTCAGTGAGTTCTAGGGAGAGTTGGTGGTAAAAGTGAGTTGATATACCTGCAGAGCCTGTACCAAGTCTAGATGCTATGCCTGTTCTGATGAGTACAGAGAGGAAGAAGGCTCTTTTCTGCCTGGAAGTAGGGGGATGCATCAGAGCCTGAGTGAAGGAGGAGTCATTCATAAAAGAGACTTGAGGGGTCAAGAAAACTTGGGTGCAAAGACCAGAGTGGTTAGCTTGTAGGCATTGAACGATGGAGTGGCTGCAGAGGAAAAATATTCCCAGAGGAGCACAGCAGGAGTTAGACAAGGGAAAAGTTGAGTCGAGGGGACAGAAATCGGGTTTTATAAAGCCTACAAAGTCTCATGTACCGGTGAGATTGAAGCAGGTTAAATTGGGGGAGTGAATGGGGTGGAAATTCTGTAGTTAAGGGGCCAGACAGAGCTGTGTTATTTTCTCCCAGAATGGAAGAGTTATATGTGTCGGGAATGGGTATGGCAATGAAAAGATGTTGGTATAAAGAAAGGCACATCCAGCATCCTGAGGGAGAATGGAGAGAGGAAAAGTTCAGGGCAGCTGAGAAGGAGGTGTTGAAAAGCTGGGGAATAAGGGAATGTTGTGGGTCTTGCAGGACAGTGAGGTCTAACTAACCCTTTATAGGGTGGAGGGGTTGTACTAGAAGAGAGTTTTTTTGTTTTTTTTTTTTTTTTTTGTAGAGACGGCAGCTCACTTTATCACCCTTGGTAGAGTACTGTGGAGTCACAGCTCACAGCAAACTCACAGCAACAGTCCAGTACTTTTTTCCTCCATGAGAACATTTATAGGCGGCTTAGCGCCTGTAGCTCAAGCGGCTAAGGCACCAGCCACATACTCCAGAGCTGGCGGGTTCAAATCCAGCCTGGGCCCACCAAACAACAATGACGGCTGCAACCAAAAAATAGCCGGGCCTTGTGGCAGGCGCCTGTAGTCCCAGCTACTTGGGAGGCTGAGGCAAGAGAATCACTTAAGCTCAGGAGCTGGAGGTTGCTGTGAGCTGTAATGCCACAACACTCTACCCAGGGTGATAGCTTGAGGCTCTGTCTCAAAAAAAAAAAAAAGAAAAAGAAAAAAGAAAAAAATTTTGGAGCAGCGCCTGTGGTTCAGTGAGTAGGGTGCCGGCCCCATATACCGGGGGTGACAGATTCAAACCTGCCCTGGGAAAACTGCAGCCAAAACAAAAAAAAACCAGGCGTTGTGGCTGGTGCCTGTAATCCCAGCTACTCAGGAGGCCGAGGCAAGAGAATTGCCTAAGCCTAAGAGCAGGCGGTTGCTGTGAGCTGTAACGCCATGGCACTTTACCGAGGGTGACAAAATGAGACTCTGTCTCTAAAAAAAAAAAAAGAACATTCAGAGGCTTTGGTAACATCATAGCAGTGTGCTGGCATGTAAGGGTGCCTAGTGAAAAAGGGAGTCTGAGGTAAGAATCGGGCATAGTTGACATTGTAATGGAGGTTGGTGAGGTTTTCACAGAGATATGAGGTTTGGGTGGTAAGACAACCTGTTCATTCAGTTGGGATGGACGGGGAGGGAGAAGGGCTGGGATTGACAGGAGGGACAGCCAGAAGGAAAAGAAGTGGGAAGAAGAAAGTTGGGATTTCTCCAGGGGGAGTCTTCAAAGGTGCCTTGTAGTCACAGATCTCTAAAGACTTCTGAGAGGTCATCCCAACTTTGAACATGTGACAGTAGCCAGGAATCTTGAGAAAAGTTATGGAGAAAAGAGGGGAGGAGTGTTACACGTTTACATGGAAGTGGACTCTTGGGGGAATCCTTATGAATTTTAAGGTGGTAGGTAATAGTACTTGCAATTTCCAGTGGGGTCTTCCAGTGTTGGAAGTTTTTCTGTAGGACACAGCTTTATTTGGGATTGGTGGGTCTAGATCCAAGGGGCAAATGGCTGTGGGGGTGCTACAGAGAATGGTGTGAGGGCCTGTCCTATGAGTGGATAGCGTCCTGCAGGGCAAGGGAGATTTTGAGGAAAACTTGATATCCTGCCAGTTGGTCCCTGATTTTTTTCTGCTGAGGGTTGGGTAAGAGATGGTTTATTGTTTTTCTAAGTTTGTCCCTCGTTTCCTGGGGGATGGGAAAATAGTTTCCTATGATGGAGTGTAGAGTGGGTCCAGGGCCCAGAATAATACTCCTGCCGTACATTATCTCTAAAGGGATATAAAAGAGGGGCTTTGGAGGGGTAGAGTGAATGCGGAGTAAAGCGATGGGGAGGAGCTTAATCCAATCTTGTTTGTGTTGGAGCACTAATTTGATGAGATACTGTTTAAGGATATTGTTCATTTGTTCTACTTTTCCTGGTAATTGGGGCCTGTTGGGCACATGTAAACACCGATGGACTTACAGAGCTTGTGAGGTTTGGGAGGTGATCTGGGTAATGAAAGATGAGCTGTTGTTGCTCTGAATGGAGCAAAGGAGGCTAATTCTAGGAGTAATGTAGTGGAGGAGGGGGAAGACAACTTCATGGTTTTTTTTTTCTGTTGTGGGGAAGCCTTTGACCCATCCTGAGAAGATACCGACCCAAACTAGAAGAATTCTGTATTTCCATACAGAGGACATGTGAGTGAAGTCAAACTGTTAGTCTTGTCTAGGGGTTTGGCCCCTGGGCCAGATGTGTGGGAACAGGGTGGGGGGGCTTTTATGGCCCCCTGGAGTGAGACCTGGGTGCAAATTGGGCAAGACTGGGTTATATGTTTTAAAAGAGAAAAGAGAGAGAGAGAAAAGGTAAGAAAAGAGAAAAAAGGGTGTAAAGCCTTGTGAAAGCTATTGTGGAGGGAAGAGAGGATATTCTGTGCTTGGGAGGAAGGAAAGAATAAACGTTCCCTGTTGAAGGAACCATCCTCCCCATGTGGGAAGGTGCCGGTAATTGTCCTGATCTTTGGATGTATACACCTGAGAGAATTTATCTAAGGACAAGTACTGGCCCTTTAGGGTTGCAGGGGTATAGGGGCATTGAGCTGCCTGTTTGACTTCTATATTGGCTTTTTGGTTGCCTTTGGAAATTGAATCTGTTTTATTCTGGTGGCTTTTACAGTGGGTGATGGCTACTTCCTTCAGGAGAGTGGCTGCATTCAGGAGGTTTTTAATGAGTGTGCCATTGACAATAGAGGAGCCTTGGGTGGTAATTAATCCTCTTTCTTGCCATATGGCCGCAAGGTGATGGATTATTTGGAAAGTATACTTAGAATCTGTGTATATGTTAATGCAGCAGCCTTGTGTGAGTTGTAAGGCTTTAGTGAGGGCTAAGAGTTCTGCCTGTTGTGAATAGGTGCCGGGGGCAGAGTAGTAGAGATGATAATGCAGGAAGAAGACACAATGGCATGGGACCACACCTATGGTGCATCTTAGAAGGGTACAGGTGAAACTTACTAAATGCAGAATATAAATGTCTTAACACAATAACTAAGAAAATGCCATGAAGGCTATGTTAACCAGTTTGAGGAAAATATTTCAAATTGTATA
>CAUYRH010082736.1:0-25922 GCA_963574655.1 Perodicticus potto | reverse complement strand
GTAAATATGAAAGAGGTAAAGTCACCATCTTTCTTTAAGGCTACATAATATTCCATGGTATACAAGTACCACAATTTATTAATCCATTCGTGGATCGATGGGCACTTGGGCTTCTTCCATGACTTAGCAATTATGAATTGGACTGCAATTACTAAATGCAGAACACAAATGTTGTCACACAGTAAGTGAGAAAATCTCACGAATGTTATGTCGAACAGGTGGATGAAATTATCTCAGATTATATATGAAACCCACACACTGTACTCCATGATTGAACTAATGTACACAGTTATGATTCAATAAAAAAAAACAAAGTAAAAAAATAAAAACAAAAAAAGCTCTCTCTGCCTCACAAAGTTATGATGATATTTAAAAGTACACTAATGTACTACTTTTTAAAAGTACACTACTTTTTAAAAGTAGCTACATTTATTGAAAAAAAAAAAAAACAACAACCGATGCCTCATGTTAAATCATTGTTTGTTTCCATGAAGGAACCAAGTCTTACCTGCCATCATTAGTATAAAATCTCTCATTTAGACCTAATTTGAGAAACCAATTTTGGAAAAGACTGACGTGAGAGCTAAAATGTTGGTTACGATTTAAAAATGAAAGCAAAAAACTTTCCCCCGCGGCCACCTTGGGAAGTAAGTCACCTGTGTTAGCAGGGCTGAAAGAATGATCCCATCCTGCATCCTGAACCCACCGTTTCTCCACATTCAGAGATGCGCCCGCACGGTTCCATTCCGCAAGCTTGCTTTCTGCAATTTCTGATCACTCTGTGTTTGTATCTCTGAAAGTTCCTACTGCAAGGCAGAACTGAGGATGTTACGGCCAAGTGGGACAGCAGTTTCAGTAAAATCTCACTCTTTAAAACGTGCATTCTGATGAAGTTGCCATTCGCTTCTGTTCCACATACTCCCAGAACCTTGCACTTCAGCCCTCCCTACAACTTCCTCTCACCTCTCATCACTGTACCAGCCGGGCCTGCCCTTGGACTACCTTCTCTCATGGCTCTCTCCCCCTCTCGCCCTTGTACACTCAGCATCTATGTCGAGTGTCCTGGAAGCACGCTCGGCATTGTTCTGTCTGGAGCCCCTTGAGGAAAGCAACTATGTCTTAGTCATCTTTGAATCCCCAGTACTTAGCACATTGCCTAATCTTAGGCATGCATGAGGCTACAAAAAAATGAATTAATCAAATGTATTAGAAGGTAAATTGTGATAAATTGGGGAATAAGGAATGTGCTTTGGTAAGTGCTACTGAAATTTGTAATTCCTTGCTTAAGGAACTAAGAACGGCTCTTCCCATTTCCCTGAACGTGTTGGAAGCATTGCGTCCCTTCTTTCATTCTGTGTAATTTCAAATCTGCTGAATCAAGTATTAACTCTGGGTGATAATATACACATAAGATTGGCACAGGTGAGGTGAACTGTGCAAATGCAGTGATCTAAAACATTTCCATTTTTATTAGGAAGAAGGCAGAAAAGTTTTTGAGTTTAATAAAAAAACACAAAAAATTTTTATGGGGGCCCAGGGAATGAGCCTGTGTTTCATAAATTGCATTAACTATTTGGTCTGTAAAATTCTGGCTGGTGTTCTGTGTTAGCGGACACTGGGCACCCCCTGTCTAATTAAGTAACCATATGGAGAAAGTCCCATTTACATAAAGCAGAGTAGGGAGCCGCTCCACAGTGTTCTCCTTCAATTATGGAACCCGGTTTCCTTGCTGTGGCTTTCTGCTCAGGCTGACACCGTGCCACGGGCCAGTGTGCTCACGAGGAATGGAAGTGAAAGAGCTATTTTTAAACTGCCTTACTCCATTTAAATATTGCAGTGAGAGGAGCTCTGGAATATTATGAAATCTCTATGTCTAATAACTACTTGCCTCTTAAGGTTAGTAGGTTTGGGAACTGTCCACTGGGATTGCACGCTGCTTTGCCACATAACTGTGTACCTGCTGTATGGTGGGACCATTTCAGTGTGTTTAAGTGAGGGCTGCACAGCATCTGTGACTTTACACATTTTACTACCGAGCATGTGGGTAGCAAGTGGTAAAATACTACTAGAGCAGCTGACATCATGAGGGCTCTGATATAAGAATGCTAATATTAATCACAAAATTGAAACAGAAAGTTAGGAAAATAAGTTTGGGAAAGAAAATTTTAGGGATCATAATTATAGCTGTCTTTTTTATGTTGGTTTTCATTTACACAATGATGCTGAGAGCGGTGGTAGTGATGGCACCTGTATGTGACATTTATCTATTTACTATGTTTTTACACATATTACTAGCACAGAACACGAAATTGATTTTAATGATCTGTTTTTATGAATGAGATAAACGGAGACTTGGGTGAGTTAAGTCACTCACTCCAGGTCACACAGTGAACCCAGACTTCATCAGGTTGTTTGATTCTAAAGTTCTTTTGTTTCATCCGAGTCTGTCTTTGCGTTATGGCCTGGTCACTGTTTGCACTTTGAAGCATATACCAATATAATGGAATTATTTCAAATGCACTAAAATGTATTTTTCTCAAGAAAAACGTACACAAATAATTTAGCTACTTCGGCTTTCTGAAGAAGGAGTATTTGTTTTCAAATGACACCTTGCCAAATCCTTCTCATGACTTTACTTCTCACACAGTTATTTCTGGCTTCCTTATTTCCGACCTTGCTGAGGACTCTCGTGAGGTGGATACAGTTGATCAAGGACTTACTTGCTGTTCTCTCAAAAATATTTATTTTCTCCATGCCACCTGTAAATGTGTCCCTCACATACCGGTCCTGTCCTGGAAAGCCTATCTAGCTGACCAGATAACTGAATGAGCTTTAATGTAAATGTCGTCTTTCCTCTAAGTGGTGAGCTGCCACCCAGAGAAGGTGTCACTTTATATCACGGTTTTATGGACTACACACCGTGTGCCAGACTGCTCAGGGCCCATCCATGGGAACGGAAATGGAATTGTGAGGTGGGTGGAGTCAGAGACCTGTGTTCCCATTCCAAGCCCACCGTGGCTGTTCAACCCTGGACAAGACGGAACTGAAGCATTTCTTCAGTGCCAAATGGAGATGTTCCCAGGACCGGCTTAGAGAGCTGCCTTGATGCTCAGGTGATCAAATCTGTGTACAAGGCTTGGTGCTGTCACAGTGGCGCCATCATAGCTCAGATGGCGCCCAGGAGGTAATTTGAGCTAGCGTTGTCTCCACATTTCTTACCCAACTCTTTCCTTAACAGCTGATGGCATTAAGATTTAATTAAGCGAAGTTTGGCACTCTGGCTTTGTTTAAGAAGGGAGCTGCCGCTGTATCAGTGAAGAATGCTTTCTGCCACCAAGAATAGAAAATCTATCAGTAGCTTTACAGAAGCCGAGATTGTTAAACACATTGTCTGGGGTTGCTGTCTCCTGGTGTGCCGCCATTCAGCTCCCCACCACATCAGTGCTGGGGCCTTGGTGTTCCTCACAGACGGTCTTCCCCAGCTAAGGCAGGAGCGGACAGTACCAGCCACACCTACTCCTTTTACCAGGAAACTAAAAGCTTTCTCGGAAGCTTCTGATTATGATTCCTTTGCTAGACCAGTGTCCCCTGATCATGCTGACCTGCAAGGAAGGCTCCAGAATGCCTGGCTTTCCCAGCATCTGGTGTGGGTGAAGGCAGTCAGCAAGGTCTGTCTCCAGCATTTGTGCCAGCCAACCTTAAAACTTTTCTCTGTGTCATAAAGTACAGAGGCGGTGCACGTATTGAGATTGTAAGTCATTTTACCTTGAAGCAAGAAAGCGTGTGTGCAGTCTCCCAGAAAGCTGTTTATTGAAGTGACCTCCTTCCACCCCGTTCCAAAGAACAGGATCTGTCAGCAACTTATAAGCCCCTTAGAAGTTTACACTTTAGTCCCTCTTCCTTTTCCTCCCCTTTTACTTGAGTAATTGAGAATTTCCTGAAGTATTTAGTCCCAAACCACCAGGTGGAGCTGAGCACCTTATTGTCTGTCCCTAGAGGGAGATGGGAGGAGGGTGACTTCTGGTCCCCTGAGCTGGGGAAGTGGTGTCCTCCTACAGGGAGGCTTTAAATCCCACCTTCTGCTATGAGGGAGCCCAGTTTGGGCAGCCTTTGCTGCACCTGCATTAGAGCCTGACCCCATGAGGCACTGGGGTATGAGGGGAGTTCCACAGTGTCAGGGGTTAGCAGTGTTGGACATACCTTTAAATACCACTCCTGACACTTTGCTCTATATACAAAGCTCTCTGAAAAAAATTTCAAAGAGGTGTTCTCGAGTAAGGAGTTTATACTTAACCCCATTTATTTGTTGGAAGGATGCAAAAAATGGTTACTCATATACAAATATATAATAGCTGCAGTCTCTCACCTTACCATTCACACTAATGTTTCTTGTTTTCTTGTATCTCAGTCCTTTTTCTTACGCAAACATGATTTTGATGTTGCTTCAATGGTAGTTAAGACAGAAGGTTACATTCTACCTTTTCTCCTCTGAACATGAAGATTGATCCTTGGCCGGGTGTAGTAGCTTGATTCTGTAATTCTAGTGCTTGGGGAGGCCAGGGGAGGAGGATTGATTGAGGCCAGGAGTCAGAGACCATCCTGGACAATATATGAGACCTTGTCTATGAGAAATAGAAAAATTAGTCAGGCCTTGTGGCACATGCCTGTAGTCCCAGGTAACTCATGAGGTTGAGACGGGAGGATCACATGAGCCCAGGAGTTCGAGGTTACAGTGAGCTATGATGGAGCCACTGTGCAGCAGCCTGGGTGACAGAGCAGGACTTTATCTCTAAGGTCTTACCCTCCCCGTCCCGCCCCTCCCCCTCCCCCTTATCTCTGAGGTCTTGCCCTCCCCCTTATCTCTATTAAAATACACAAAGATGGTAATGGAGGACCCTTAAGAGCCAGGACACTTAGTCTCACACTCGTCCCTTCCACTCTCCTGCCTTGTTTCAAATGTAGGTTGAACTCGCTTTCTCTAACGAGCTTCCATTAAAACGGCAGGAGGAACAACCTGAATTACTCTTAGATCTCTGTTTTGTGAGCTGGATGGGTAAAACTTGATTTATCTTATGATCGAGTGCTTTTGTTCTTTTATTTGGCATTTTATTGATGCTGGATAAATGTGGTCTTTCTATTAGAGATCATTATTTATAGCCCTTTCCCCATCCCTTCCCCCATTCAGATAGTTATTTCAAACATATTCATATATTATTACTAGTTAAGCAGAAATTCATCATTCAAAATGCATGTCTCTGCCTGTCCACTCAGGCTCCCACTGTCAGTTTGGGGATGTATTCTGTGTCAAGTGACCCTTTTATACAATAGGAAGCTGGACTAAAGCCCCTTATGTGTGCGTTTGATGCCCACATAAAATCTTTTAAAGTTTTTGTCCTTTCTCCTAATGGATGGATTTAGGAAAGCCTGCAGCAACTTGGTATTTTCTGAAGATGGAAATTGGCATGAGCAGTCAATAAGAAAATAAATTTATACATATTTCATAAAGTCCATTGTAAATAAAATTTAAAACATTAAAAAACACACACCTGAGATTCTATCCTGAAACCGCCTTACTCCCTGTGATAGGTGCAGTTTATTTTCTGGGTGACTTTATTGTACTTTTATGACATAAACTGTTTGCCCTTCCTTGTTAAAGAGTATTTGCTTTACAATTTTTTGATACTTCCTGTTACTTACATAGGAGTTAGCCTTTCATTGCAAATATATTTCAAGGTTTATAGGTGCCTTAAATTATTTGTTATATGAGGCTATTTTTCCCCTTAAGTTGATATATTCAATAGGAAAAACATCTTATTTGGAAGAATCAAGCTATAGTTACATTTAATTCATGGCAGTGGTGAATGGTGCTTGGGAATCCCTTGTGGGAAAGAGTCATTTTTATGACTCAGTGTCTCTTATTTTCTTCCATATTCAAAATACCTCTGAAAGTTCAAGCCCCCCCCCTTCTTGTTTATATTTCACAATTCTCTTTATAGGTTTTTGCTTGTTTAGATGGAGTCTCATTCTGTTGTGCAGGCTAGAATGCTGTGGTGTCAGCCTAGCTCACACCAGTCTCAGACTCCTGCCTCAGCCTCTCTATAGCCGGGACGAAAGGCATCCAGCAGAAAGCCTGGCTAATTTTTCTGTTTTTAATAGAGTTAGGGGTTTCTGTCTTGCTCAGGCAGGTCTGGAATTCTTGAGCTCAAGCAATCACCCTCCTCAGGTTCCCAGAGTGCTGGGGTTAGAGGCGTGAGCTGCCACGCCTGGCCTCCTTTAGGTTCCTAGAGCATATTAATGAATTAGGTTTACCTTTGACCGTGCTTATTGATTTAAGCTTGAGCAATCATAGCGCTTGTCCATATTACACTGATGACATACAGACATCCCAGCTGCAGCCCCTCATCCTTTGACACTCTCCTGAGAGTTTGGTCTGATGGCTGCAATTGTTCTTCCATTAGTTCACTTGATTGTGTCCCTTGGTTTAGTCCTAGAGACTGGATGGGAACTACCATCTCCAGGGCATAGCTGGTCTTGGTATTGGAATCCTTGCTTTCTTTGTTCAGTGGAATGACCTTTGGAAGAAACAACATGCCACTCTTCTTGGACGTCTCGTATGCTCAGCAGTCAGACTCTCCTGCCTGTGATCAGTGGTCATTTCCTGGGACTTGAGTTTTTTTCTAAGCATTCTCACCTTTTTTTTTTTTTTTAATAATTTTTTAAATCATAATTGTGTACGTTGGTGCAATCGTTGGGCACAATGTGCTGACTTCATATACAATCTGAAATATTTTGGTTCTACTGTTAAACATAGCCTTCATGGCTGAAAGATGGCACTCGAAAAGCACAAAACCTCACAGACCACTAAGGCTTGTAAGAAAGGGCTTTATTGGTGGGGAAAGCTGCAGAGCAGCATTAAGGAGGAGGGGAGAGAGAGAGAGAGAGAAAGAGAGAGAGAGAAGACACACGGGGGGACAGGGGGGGAGAGGAGGAGGAGAAGAGGAGAGGAGAGAAGAGAGAGAAGAGAAGAAGAAGAGAGGGAAAAAAAGACAGGGGCACCTTATATAGACTTAGTTAGGGGAGGTGTCAGGATGGTAGAACAGCCAATAAGGTGTTACTGCTCTGGCGTAAAGAGCAGTAGGGGGAGGGCCATAAGTTTGAGCTTTTCAATGGATAATCGGGTTAGGGAGCCGAAGTGGTGCAATTATCTAACAATGGCATTTTCTTAATCACTATATGAAGGCATTGATATTCTACATTTAATAAGTTTCACCAGTACCCTACTAAGATGCACCGTAGGTGTGATCCCACCAATTGCCCTCCCTCCACCCATCTTCCCCCCCTCCCTTCCCTTTCCCTTTTCCCTGTATTCTTGTGCTATAATTGGGTTTTAGCCTTCACATGAAAGCTATAAATTAGCTTCATATTAGGGCTGAGTACATTGGATACTTTTTCTTCCATTCTTGATGTCTTGAGGCAACTTAGGGTTCTCATTGAACCCACTACAACTCACTGGAGTGAATCTCGAGATTTAGACTCTTGCCCCACAGATATTTATCTAAGTTCTTTCAGCACAGATGCTCAGACTCAAAACAGAAGTTTGAGGTGTCCCGTATTTATTATTGTAATTTTTCAAATAATATTGAAATTGTGTCCAGGTAGAGGTTCCCCTGTCCTGCTAGTTGAGCTTCTAGAAGACCATTCTCCCACACAAGCATGCTGCATTATAGAAGACCATTTACCTGTACAAGCATGCTGTATTATAGAAAACTATTCACCTACCAAGTGTGCTGTATTATAGAAGACCATACACCTACACAAGCATGCTGTATTATAGAAGACCGTTCACCTACACAAGCATGCTGTATTATAGAAAACCATTCACCTACACAAGCATGCTGTGTTGAAATGATGCCGAGTTTTCCAGCACAGACCCTTGGGACTGGTGTGGGACTGGCACTGTGTTCTGTTTACATGGTAGCAGTGGAAACTGTTCTGATGTCCTCTTCCATTCTGCAGGAACTGACAACAGTGAAGTCCTTCCTGAGTCCATCCCATCAGCTCCAGGGACACTGCCTCATTTCATAGAGGAGCCAGATGATGCTTACATCATCAAGAGCAACCCTATAGCACTCCGGTGCAAGGCAAGGCCAGCCATGCAGATTTTCTTTAAGTGCAATGGCGAGTGGGTCCATCAGAATGAGCATGTCTCTGAGGAAAGTCTGGACGAGAGCTCAGGTGAGTGTGCGCCTGTCAGAAGAAGCCATGGTAGCTCTTCGGATTCATATTCTGTGTCTGGGAAAGACTGTTGAAACCACCCCCAGTCCCATTACCCCCGGCCCCACCACCTCCACTGCCATATTTGAATTAGGTCATGTTTGTAACACTTCAGACCTAAAAAAACACAATCTTATCTTTAAATGACTCCATAGCTACCTTGGCGGTCTATTCCATTATGATATTGAGACCTTTCTTTTTTCTTTCTTTCTTTTTTTTTTTTTTTTTGCTGATTCTTTATAACTTTAAAAACACCTATCTCTGTATTAGAGTTAATATTCTCACTAGAAATAAAACCAGGCAGTCACTATTTTAATTTTCTGAATTCTACATATTTTTGAAGACAAACATAAAAGCTTACAAACCTTTTTTTTAAAGCAGTATAATTTCAGTATCTTTAATCTTTTCTCCTAGGTGTTGTTCTTGTGTACGTCTTCCCTCCACTGTTGGTGGTTTCTATGTTCTCTGTGACTTTTTTGACTACCACGTAGTGGCAGATCCCAAATTAGATTACTATATTCTAGCGGGATCTCCAGTATAAACAAATTTCAGGACCATCTTTACTTTATTAGTTTGGCTAATTTGCCTGATAAGTGGTGATGATGAAAACTGTGATCATATTAGCTATTGTTTATGAAGCATTCATTATATACAAGCCTGATTTCAGCATCTGACAGGCATTGTCTGGGTCTGTACCACAGTCTCCAGGGTAGATAATGCTATTATTACCTTCATACAGACAAGGAAACTGAAGCTCGAAGAGCTTTAGTACACTAAGTGCTTGTGTTGGATTTCTAAGCAAAATAATTTGACTCTGAACCTTCAAAATGCATAACTTTTTTATATTTTAGCACATAGGGCAAACAGTACATGCTTCTGAATTTTGGTTACTCAGACTCAATCCAGTCTGCTCATGCTCTAGACCAGTGATTGACAACCCATGTGTCATGGCACATTGATGAGCCATGAGAGGATCTCAGGTGTGCAGTGAAAATTTTCAAAGTTCATTAATTACATTATTTTCAAAAGATATTCAAAGCACAGTAAGTATATTCTTTTTTTAACTTGTTTTTTGACTGACATAATTTAAGTATGCCATGAGATAAAAAAGATTGAAAAACATTGGTCTAGATCATTGATTTATTAGTCCTGATGTGGTTGGATTACTAGATGTTGGATTTTGAAGAAGTCATAACATCTCAATATAATTGGGAACTTTCAAGTCAGTTTAATTTACTAATTATATACCAGTGCTTTTCAATACCCTTGCTAGGCATTTTAGAGTATTCAAGAGAGGTAAGGTATAGTATATAGGTGAGCTTTACACCTACCTATAGGTATGAGATAAATACAGCCCTAGAAGTGCTGTACAAATGAAATTAGGATAAATATTTAAAGAGAGGTATAAGATGTTATGGAGAATTTTAGAAGAAAAGATCACAGCTAAGTAGGACCATCAGGGAAGGTCTTATGGAATAGACAGCATTTAAAAGGGACACCCAAGAACACAGAAATAGCATAATTGGTGTTACATTACATGGAGGAAAGAGGAATTTCAGTGACCAGAAGCCCACAAACATTAGTAAATGAAGAAACTTAGTATACATAGTACGTTCTGCAAGAAGTTTGATTTCATTGAAATATGAAATTGGGAGCAGGACACAGAGGTGTATATGCCAGTAGCCTTAGCTACCCAGAAGGCTGAGGCAGGAGGATCACCTAAGCCCAGGAGTTTGAGACCAATCTGAGTGAGATTTTGTCTCTTAAAAAAGTGAAAGGAATGTAAAGTTAATATAAGAGGATAGCAGACCATAGCTAGAAAACTTAGTTTAATCAATGGCATGAAAAGACTTACATGCCAGAGTGTGGCGTTCTTTACTTAGTTTCTTGGTTCTTAGGGTGACTGTTGTAACTGATTGCCTTGATGTACGGGAGTACAGGATGAATCTGGCTGCAACGTTGGTAAGGAGAAACACACATGAGAGAGTGAGGAGACTTGAATATGTCAGGTGAGAGGACGTAAGATCTCCTAGAGTGGGTGTGGGGCCACAGAAAGAAGAACTAGAATATAAATAATTGCACTGATGATAAACAAATTGATTTGATCATAGTTTGGACTAGCTGAATGTCAGGTGCTCATGAGATGAATGAAGAGATCGGTAATCTTTTGGTAAAGAATGAAGTGTGGGTGGTGCTTGTGGCTCAAAGGAGTCGGGCGCCGGCCCCATACATCGGAGGTGGAGGGTTCAAACCCAGCCCCGGCCAAAAACCACAAAAAAAAATAAAAAAAGAAGAAGAAGAAAGAAAGAAAGAAAGAAAGAAAAGAATGAAGCCATGGAGATGGAGGATCTGAAAAGAGAGGAGAGGTTATTTGACAAAGGAAATGGATCCAGAGACATAGCTCTTCTAGAGTCAGGAAGGGAGGAATGTCAGTGTCCCATAAAAATAACCAGAGTATTCTGTATTCCAAAACAAAAGGAGAAAGTTTTTCAAAAAGAACTTTAGGTAATACTCGGTATGCTTAAGAATCAGTAAAGAAAAGGGCAAAGAAAAAAAAAAGAAAAGGGCAAAGAACTAAACATTCTACTTATCACATATATGACAGCACTAATTAGTATACAGTTCTGAGCCAATACAGGATTGCAGTGAAAATATAAAACTTCAGAATGTAGAGAAACACTTTAAAATCCTGTTACAATTTCCTATTCATTCCAGATTGGAATTAGTAAGGAAAAGAAAATAAAAAGTATCTGTGTCAGAGATGTTCTTTAGACCAAACCATACTTAAAATCTTAGAACCTAAGTGTGAGGACTGGAAAAGAATTTAGCACCTAACAACCATGTTTTTATACATTAAATATCTTAAGGTCCAAGAGATACTACTAGCTCACGCCATAGCTATTTCTAGAACGCAGATCTGATTTCTACTTCAGGTTGATTTCTTTAACGCTACAAGCCATTTTAGCCTGTGGTTTCTATGTTTTCCTTCCAGAACAAAGTATGGGCAAGTTCTCTTGCTGACATAAGGATACAATACAGCCCACAGCGCACCATATCCCGTTGTGAATCTGTTTAGTGTTTCACTGGTGCATGTGTATAATCCTAAACATATCCCACTAGAATTGCTTTATTCCTGACCATTTCTGACACCTCTGCAACGGCCAATCTGTGTTCATGCCATGCTTCTGCCATGGTTAGATAAAAGTTTATAAAAAAGACAGGCTCGGCATCTGTGACTCAACAGGCTAAGGCACCAGACACATACACCTGAGCTGACAGGTTCAAATCTAGCCCAGGCCTGCCCAACAACAATGACAGCTGCAACCAAAAAAAAGGCCAGGCATTGTAGCAGGCACCTGTAGTCCCAGCTACTTGGGAGGCGGAGGCAAGAGACTCGCTTGAGCCCAGCAGTTGGAGGTTTCTGTGAGCCGTGATGCCATGGTGTTCTACCCAGGGCAACAGCTTGAGGCTCTGTCTCAAAATAAATAAATAAATACATAAAATAAATTTAAAAACAAAGATAAAAACTTTTCCAGGATGCAGGTACAGTTTCCTTTTTAAAAGGAGGGTTTGGTATAATCAACAGAAAAGAAGAGGACAAATTGAAGCTTGATGTCATAAAAGTTTCTGGCTTTGTGCCCCAAAGGTTTGGATATAGGGTAGACACAGGTAAATGTTCCTGTCATTGGGAGAGATTGAGTCAGAAACTCTAGCAGACTCAACTTGGCATGAAAAACTCAGAGGAAGACTCTAGAATTTAAGAGAGGACAGTGAAGGGAACAATGTGTACATAAGCAGTAGCCTATGATACAATGGGAGAATATGAAAGCTTGTGTATCTTACACTCAATTAATCTAACTAAAAAAGGCTCAGATACCAGTGGTTCAGTGAAGACGTATGTTGCATCCCTCAGATGTCTCTCCTAGATTCTGCCTAGTAATGAGCTCAAAACAGCAGAATCCCATTGGGTAAAATGTCCTAAATGAAAGATATAAAGAACAGTGAAAGAAGAGTGGAAAATGACCAGCCATTTTTTGGTAGCACTGCTAAGAAAATCTTATATCCATTCTCATTTAACGTCCTCTTGATGTGGCATTGCAAACCAGCAGAACGGCGCACCCTCTTATAATTTCACAACATTCTGTTATGTTATTGCTTCTCCTTTTTAATTCACCCTGCATTGTTAGGCAGCTCCAAATCACACAGATAGAATCGTTGATTACATTCTCTACCTCCTTGTGAGAAGCTACTCCTCTCTGTTAGTTTTTTTTTTTTTTTAATTAAAAAAGGGCCCCCAAAGTCACATATTTCAGAGGAACTGGGCAGAATACAAAATTCATAAATGACAAAAATCTGAAGAGATTATATACCACTTTCTATTAAAGCTGTTGAGAAAGAATTTAAATTTTAACAGTTACCTTTTGAAAAGAATTTAATAAGCACAACCTTTTCTTCTAAATCATTTTGAGTGAATCAATAGGAAAGCAATGTCTCTCCCTAAATAGATTTTTTCTGTATAGATAATGAAAATCTCTGTCTCCACCCTGTACAATTATGTTTCCTAAACTCTGTATTAGTAGCAGAATAGTGGAAACAAGAGCAAGGGGAGTGGAGGTATGTAGCCCAAACCAAATACGTAAGTACAATTAAGGTTGGAAACAAAATGGCCTCAGGCATTGAAAAATAGATGCATGAACTCCCTTGGGTGTTCCCAGGCAGAGCTGGAGAAGAGGGCTTGGCTACCTTTGCAGACTTAATGGCTTTTGATTGGATCTGTAAAATAATTCCTGCCAATCCAGTGGAAGTGAATGACACCTACAAGCCGAGGACAGCAGGACCACATTTGACCAGGGAGCCAGGGAGAGTGAGCAGTCCACATTTTTTGGACTTCTGTTGGAAGTAACTCCTTTATGCCTTTGGAAAATGTGTTCTCCATTTCTGAAATTCCAGAAGATTTTGATAGTCTGCACATTTACTGGTTTGCTGTCTTCACAGAACTAATGGGAAACCTATAGGACCTGGGAGTGCTTGGAGTGGGCACAGAATCTTTTGTGTTCCTAAATTGGAAGCAATAAGTCCTTTCAGTTGTTAAAGGCTGCAAACTGCCTTTGGTCTTTCTGGTAATTTGGCCCTGTCATCTAACAGTTCAAATAAGAAGAAAAAGGATTGTATGTTTTCATGCAATTTAGCTTGGAAAACCCAGAGTTAGAGTTCTTTCCTGCAGAAAGTACAATTTATTTGACGTGAGTTACTGGGCTTGCACAGACAAGGCTATACCTCTTAGTAATGTACACTTTCAGCTCTCTGCACAAGCCAAGGGATCCTCTTTCATTTGTTCTGCCTCATTTCATTTGGAAATATGGGAACTCTTCTTCCTTGTGGTGTTCGTCTGTTAACATCTGGAGCAAGAATCATGCCCCTGTGAAAAGGGGTGGGGATGTTCGGTAACACGGAAATTAAGAGCTTTAGTATAATTGGGAGACGCACACTTCTTCATACACAACAACAGCCAACAACCACCCCAACACATGTAGGCAATTAAGATGATGTTGCCTGTGGGAAGCCGAAGTCATCATTAAGCTAAACCACTTCTTTATAGTTCAATAAAAACCGGAGTTCCTCTTAACTCTTCTCAGTGGCTCTCGCCTTATTCTACCTTAGAGACATTGAACTCTAATGAGGGCGATAATGCGTATTCCATGTGTTATGGGAAAAGTCTCAACTCTGGTAAACTAATATTTTTTCTTCTTAAAGAATATCATTTGAGGGTTTCCTTTTAAAACAACTGGAGTCACTCTCTGGGGATAAAAGGTTAACGGATTATGTTGAGAAAAAGAGGACAAGACATAAAAATATGTTACATTTTAGAAGTTTATAACTCAGAACTTTGCTGCGCTGGTGATAGGGATTTGAATATAGGATTTTCCAGAAACCCATGACTTTGAAGTTGCCCTCAGTGATTCACAGATCACCAAGGTAGATTTGGAAAGCATGTACTGTAGACCACATAACACAGAAATAATCTCTTTTATCCCACTTGTTAGTTTGTGGGTTTAAAACTCACTTTTATAGACACATTCTCCTTGGATTTCATCTTGTTGATTACTGTGGTCCTTAGAGAAAAGACTGAAAATTTAAAAAGTTTTCGTTAAAATATTATGAATTCTCTCCATACCCTATGGCAGAGGATAAAGGCCTTGTCTTTTATTTCTAATTTAACCTTTCCTGCAAGAAAAAAATATAGAGACCATTTACCCTAATTCTGCCCTCACCAGTGGTAGCAGCTACTCACTTTATGTGATTTAATAACAGTTCCTAACATTGACCAGAGAGTTGTTCCAAAAACATTATTTATTAACTACTGTCTTTCAATTTTTCAGTCTTTTCTGTTCATGTAACATTAAGAGGTATGACTTTTTTAAAAGTGAGAATTAAAAGATATATTAAAAAAACCCAAAATATATACACAGATATTGGATGATAGTGTAGTAGTTAAGAGCATGGGTTCTAATGTTAGATGGCGCCATGTTGAAATCTGGCTCTTCATTTACAAACTCATTTGGGTACACTTGTTACTTAGCTTCCTTTCACCTCAGTTTCCCCTTGTATAAGATGGCAATAATAATGATATCTGCCTTCATTGTGGGGAGAATTATGCGACCTAATATACACCACACCCTTATCTCCTGGGGACTCACGTATAACAAGCATTCAATTAAAGTTAGCTCTTGGCCAGGGCAGATGGCTCACACCTATAATCCTAGCACTCTGAGAGGCTGAGATGGGAGGATTGCTTGAGGTCACTCTTATGAGATTAGCCTGAGCAAAAGTGAGACCATGTCTCTACAAAAAAAAATAGAAAAATTAGCTAGGCCTGGTAGTGTACTACAGTCTCAGCTACTTGGGAGGCTGAGGCAGGAGGATCGCTTGAGTCTAGGAATTTGAGGCTGGAGTGAGCTATAATGATGCCGTTGCACTCTAGTCTGGGTAACAGAGCAAGAGTCTGTCTGAAAAAAATAAATAAAAAGATAGCCCCTGATGTTAAATGTAAAATTGGTACTTTATTATTTTTTTGAATCAGGCAAGTGGTGGCTAGTAATTGTGATTGAGAAACTAAATACATGATGATGTGCTTTTATAGTTCCACAGAGACACAAGGGTTAATATTATTTACAAGGGTAAATATTTGTCCTTCAGAGAATAACATGGCATTACTTGTATGTGCCTCATTCCTACAGGTTCCAACATGTCTTCCTGTTACTCTCAGAGCCCTGGTAGGAGTGCAGTGGGTGAAACAAGTAGGGTGCTGTTTTCCCTGACCTCAAGTCATAAGTGACAAGCAGGTGATTTCAGTGGCTGCAAGGATGGAAGGTCATTGATGAGAGCCACAGAGTTGGGAATCGTGGCTTTATTTTCTGCAGTGTTGTGAATATGGATGGGGGTGGGTCAGTGATGGGACACCGAGCTCTAAGGAAGTCTGCCATGTCTACTTGGGCCTCTCGTACATTTCCCGTCTTGCTAATATCAGACAACATTATCAGGTTAATTTGCTTTCCTCTGCCAGACATCTCTGAGTTGATTAATTCTAATCTCTGGTGTGGAAGAAAATGGAGAGCTTGGGTGTGTTCTTTATTTCCATACTTAAGACTGAACTCAGGGTGCTTCAGAGGAATATGTGGAGTGCTTATTATCCTGGGGAAACTAAGGAGCATTCATTAGGCAGAGTGTACATGCACATTCAAAGCATGACTTTTTTGTCAAAATACGTTTTTATCTTGTTGCTAGGATGAGGTGGTAAAAGATATTTAGCCCTAATTAATCATCTGCCAGGAAAATGAAATATCATTCTGCCTTTTAATTATCTATATTCAATTTACTACTTTTGGCAGCATATGGGCCCGAGGACATCTAAACTCCCCCAAGATGTGGAGGCACAGCTCCGTGATATTTTTTCCCTATATCTCTCAGTTATTTGAAACTTGAAATATTTGTCAGAGTCATGTGTTCTTACTAGAATCCTAGAGCTTTGTTCTGGAAACTAAGCTGTGTGTTGGATGAGGTCAGGGCTTTGGTCTGAGGGAGAATGGTACCTTCCCCCAGGAGCTTTCCCTGATCCCATGAAGAAGTTAGAAGCCCCTCTTAGGTGAACTTGTAGTAGCAATTTGTGTTTCTGGCATCTTAGCAATTGTCACATAGCCTTTTTGGAACAGATTGAAATGCCTCCTCCTTCAGTCTGGAAGCTCTTTGAGGGCAGAGATTTTCATTATTTGCTGATCATAATAGCCTCAGTAGGTCCATATGAGGGACTCTGTAATTATTTTTGCAAATAAATATGTATGATAAATGTTACTACATTTTTGATCTATCTCTCATGGTATAGGACCTGGGGCACAATAGTAATATTGATACCAAAAGTAGAAATAATAGTAACATAGCAATAGATGAAGTAAGATTCTGTATGTGATGGCATTTAATAAATATAATATGCAAATATTAATTAATGTTAAGGTGATGGTCAGAACATGAAGTACTCCCCATTGTTTAAGCATGTTTTCTAGGCTCTAGTCCTGAACCAGTTCAGAGGCTAGTGGAAAACATTCTCTTATATGAGTGGTGAACTCAGCCCATCCTTTCCATTGAATGGGCTGTTTTATGTCTGCTCAGGAGACAGTAAGAAGGGTCCAGGTGTGAGAAGGGCTGAACTACTATTCTGTCAGAGAAAGGTCTGGAAGGTAAGAGACTGTTGCTTTTCATGAGGAGTTCCTTGTTTTCTCTCCCAGAGAACTGAGGAGGGCCCTGTGCTACTCACAAAGTTGTCCTGGATTCGTGCTTTAGAGCTTTTATGATGGAAAGCTGGATAACCATTCCCTGGATCATTCTCCCAGACAATCATGAATCATTACAATGTAGAAAATGGGGTACAGAGTAGGGGTGAGGTACAGCATTGGGGGAAAAGGGGCCAAGGAAAACAGACGCAGAGATAAGAAAACAACCCACCAGAACCCCTAGCTGGCTAGTCGTCTCCTGCTCCTGTGTGGTTGGGGAAGAGAAACATCTTAGAGGAGGGAGAGGGCCTCTCCCTTCTTTGTTGAATCCAGTGATTCCATTTTGTAAGTCAGAGTGTCCATGTGACTGAAGAACGTGAGGCGGAGAGAGGGCAGGTGAGCGTTTGAGAGCTGTGTCCAGCTCTTCCCCAGGTCACTGGTAGCACTAACCAGGGCAGGAAGCATGCTGCCAACAGGCTTTGTGTCAACGTGGTCATGAGCAGGTGGTAACCGACTCAGGGCCACCTGTCAGGAGTACCAGGCTGGAGTTGGCCGGGTCCTGAATGTTAAAGGCTGGTCCAGAGGTCTTTATTATTTCCAGAACTTGTTAGGATCTTAGACTGAGACGATAGATAGCCCTTTTGTTCAAAGGTGACCAGAAATAAAATATGTTAATTCTCTTTCCATCTTTCTTTCCTGTTCTCCTTCATACATTTCCCTTCCTTAAATGGTGAATCATACAACTTCAGTTAGTTTAAAATTTCTCTAACTTTTAGTCTCCCAATACGATTAGACCTGCTAAGAGTAACTAGTGTTTCCTATCTGAGAAAATAAAGGGATTATAGCAATAACCGCTGTCAGCATTTTTCTCATTTAAACAAATAAAGCTGACAAATGATGAAGCTCTGTGCTGCTCCCTTATGTTTAGACATGCGGAGCAATTACTCATCTGCTGCCAGGATCAGTCTATCGACAGCTAAACCAGCCCACAGCGTAGACGGCTGATTAGCATACCTGCACCACAGTCATATTTTTATATTCAGTAAGACTACTCCATAACAAAGGCTGATGGTTGTAATTTTCACAGTTAACTTAAAGGGGTGGACTTTTCTATGTTTATAGGCGAGTTATCAGGTGCAGTGCTGCTCATTTTTGTGAGATGCCATTTATTTATTTTTTTATTTGCCTGGGGTATTTTCTTCCCTGTAGCATTTTCTGTGAGTTGGCGGCCATCTATGGAAATGTAGAAGACGTGGCTGGACGACTGTCTGCGCATGCGCCGCTATTGGGTGGCCTTCAGTAGAGGGGAGATGGGAGCCGGGTTTCCTTAAGAAGAGCTACTTACCTTGGCTGTTCTTGCGTGGGTGTATCCTCTGTATATACAAGTGTATTTTGTACAAATCTATATATACTATTACATGTATATATATATGTACCAGGTTTGACAAGTTCACAGTCTCATCCTAGGGAAAGTGCTACATGCCTAACTGCTGAATGTCACTGTGGTCGCTTGAAGTACCCGCCTTGGGAAGCTGTGCACCAACACCAGCGCCTAGTCCACCGTTCAAAGCAATTTTGGAACTCCTTCTGGGATGACCATCAGAACTGCTGTCGTAGGGCACACAGAAGCACAACAATAATGAACACCACTCAGCAAGACACCGCCACACATTGACACAAACATGGCTGTGAGATACTGATGTACCAAGGCTATGAAACTTTACTGAGTTTGCCCGGGCTGCCAATGGAAGTGCGCAGAGACAAGTCCACAAACTTAATTGTGAGACCTTACGTGACCACAATTCTGGTCATTTCAGGTGCTGGCATCAGTGTATAGGTTTCCAAGGGAAGTGCTTCAAAGGTGACCTTGGTGATAATTCAGCAGAATCAAGGATGAGTTTGTGAATGTGTTAGACCTCATATATCCACCATCTATATACTGCATATACAAATGTGTGTATACCTATGTAGATACGTGTGTGTACGTACATATCACTAGAGCAGTGAAGATTTGAGTAATTTTCAGTAAAATATTCATTGTATTCATTAGTTATTTCATATATACAGAAGGGAGAAGTGTAGTAGATACAAAGTATTAATGATTTTCCAAACATTATCCTGGTTTGATAAAACCGAAGTGCTCATGTTAGAGAAAGAAGCCCTAACTCAGAGCAATAATGTATTTTTTGTGGGATGGTACCATCACTTGTGACCTTCTAGAGAAGCCTGCCACCCTATCGTGGCTGGTAGGGAGACACGGTGTCTGTACTCAGTTTCTCCACCGAGATTCCATGGAGAGACTCTGTTGGTAACTGAGGCTTCCTAATCTTTTTTTTTTATTAAGTCATAAACACACAGATCCGGTATACATTAATGCATTTATGGAGTACAATGTGCTGGTTTTATATACAATTTGGAATTCTTACATCGAACTAGTTAATATATCCTTTACCTCATTTACTTAATTATTGTGTTAAGACATTTATAGTCTATACTTGGTGCTTCCTAGTCTTGACATCATGACTTCGGGGTTTTCCTCCCACCTGGAGTTAGTCTGAAGGAGGGATTGCAGAACCTGCTCATGAGAAGCAAGTGAGATCAGTTATAATCCCATGGGGTGGGAGGGTGGGGGGATCGGGGTGCCCTGGCCAACTGTTCTTGCTTTACCAAGCACAACATGTGGCTTGGTCTCTGTAATCATGATTCCTAGTTGGGGTCTTGCTGTCCCTACAGGGATTGCCCTCCTGGTCTAGGGCTGACTAATTCTTAGATGTCCCAAGCAGCTGGCGGGGGAGCTTGCTTTTCATATGCAAACCAACCAATCCAGAGCCCACAGCCCTAACCCACCTCCTCTGTGAAGCTCTCACACTCCACATCACTAGAGACAGCCTTCGTGCTCACTTTGCTGATTGTTTTCTTTGCTGTGCAGAAGCTTTGTAGCTCGTGTAATTCCCTTTGTCCATTCTTGTTTTGGTTGCCTGTGCTTTTGAGGTCTTTAAAAAAAAGTTTGCTTAGACCAGTGTCCTAGAATTTCCCCAATGTTTTCTTCTAGTGGTTTTATAGTTTTAGGTCTTCAATTCATTCTGATTTAATTTTTCTATGTGGTAAAAGGTAAGGATCTAGTTTTTTCTCCTGCATGTGGATATTCAACTTTCCCAGCACCATTTACTGTCTTTCTATCAGTGTATGTTCTGGGTGCCTTTGCTGAAAAACAGTTGCCTGTAAATGCGTGGGTTTATTTCAAAGTTCTCAGCTCTACTCAATTAATCTAAGAGTCTGTTTTTATGCCAGTCCCATACTGTTTTGCTTTCTATGGCTTTGGGTAATGTATTTTGAAGTTGGTAGTGTGATGGCTTTAGCTTGATTCTTTTTGCTCAGGATGGCTTTGGCTATTTGAGGTCTTCTGTGATTTCTACCCTGATTTTAGGACTGTGTTTTCCATTTCTGTGAATTATGTCCTGGGTATTTTGATAGATTTTCAGTCAATCTGTAATTATTCCAAGTAGTATTGTGTGTATTTTGCAGTGGTCAGCTGAAAGGCTTGAACACATTTGAGTTATTGTCAAAAGCATCTTTGGTGAGACCAAGAAAGTAGAGTGGATGTGCTCTGCCTTGTTGGCCTGCTTCCTCCCTGTGTGCGCTGATTTGGTGGATGAGGCAGATCATCCACTATTAGCTTCAAAGAGAAAAATATAAGTCAAGCCTTCTTATCCAGAGCCTGCCTCCTTATTTTTGTCTATTCAGCTTTATAATATAGATGTTTTATGCCATGACAAACTTTAAAAAAAAAAACTTACTATTTCCCCTTTCTCTGATACTCTGCCCTCTTCTCTTTGCCTGTCAACACTTTTTTCCCCTTGTTTTGTCCTTCCACTCTCTATTTTATTTAAGTATAACAAAACAAACAAAATTGCAGCAGTAGCAATATCATCACCTCTAAGGCGTCTTTTTATTTAATGTAGGAGACAGCTTTTAGGACTTTTAATCTCTGACAGGGAAAACACGGTATTTTTGCACTTTACACAAACAAGGGAAGCGTGAATTATCAGCTGTCATCAAGATGATTTTCTGTATGTGGGTTCCTCCTATAAATATAGAAAGAACGCCTCAAGTTATGCTGGGTGATTTATGCCCCATACTCTCTCATCACACACCGCATGTATCATTGATTGGGTAGAAGGGAACATTTCCCCAACCCGACTAATCCTACACCCTCATTCTTGTTCTTTAACACATTGACTTCCACATTACAATTTTTCCCCCCTTGGGGCCATAGTGTTTTATTACAAAAACAGAATAAAGACTTTAAAAATAATTTTTAATGTTATTGGCTATTTTTTATTATTTACTGTGCCCTTGGGTGGGCCGCTGGGAGCAGGGCAATAGGAGCTGAGGAGGACAGGCTGATTGCCATGGAAACAACAGGCAGTGGTTTCATAGTTGAAGCCCTGGGCTCATAACTGGCATGAGTTAAATACAACTCATGGTGCAGTTAATGCGTTAAATCCTGTCCCTGTGAAGTAATCATGTTTGACTTCCTCCACTGCGAGGCCTGGGCTCATTTTGGTTCTACTGTTACTCTGTCCTCTATTTTGCCTTTCTTTCCTTTTTGAGACAGAGTCTCACCCTGTCACCCTGAGTAGAGTATCATGGCATCATAGTTCACAGCAACCTCAAACTCTTGGGCTGAAGAGAGCCCCTTGTCTCAGCCTCCCAAGTAGCTGGGACTACAGGCACCTGCCATGATACACAGCTATTTTTACAGAGTCTCACTCTGGCTCCGGCTGCTCTCCAACTCCTGAGCTCAAGCAATCCACCTGCCTCAGCCTCCCAGAGTGCCGCTGTGCCTGGTCCCTCTGTTCTGCTTTTGAACATAAAGGAAAAACATAGTTAAGTATTTAATTTTTTTTCTTTAAATGTTCCATATGCTACTCTTATTGCCATAGTTAAGAGTAAGTACCTAAAAACACAGAGACAGAATCAAGTGGTTAAGAGGCACCTGAATGCATTGCTGATTTGGGTGTAGGACAGGGGTGTCCAACCTACAGCCCTTGTGGGGACATTTTTTACTTATCCATAGAAAGTGCACATGGACCCATTTTGGTTGCTACCAGTTTTCATTAGTGTTTGTGTATTTAGTATTAACTACATGACTCAAGGCAACTCTTATTCTTCCAATATGAGGCAGAGGAAAAAACAAAAAGTTTGGACACCCCTGTGTAAAGAGCGAGACAACTGTCTCGAGAGGTCATTTCATTAGATTAGAGTATTATAATCACCAAAAGTAAGATAAAGAAGTTTCATTTGCCTCCCTCTGTTTATGAACTCTCTTTGGACAGATGGCTGAGCCTGTCTTTGTCATGGTTCTCATGCCTGGGAGGTGGGGCTGCAGGAGCGTGCTCGGCCTCTGCAGGGTGGGGTGCTGGAGCGTGCTCGGCCTCTGCAAGGTGGGGTGCGGGAGCGTGCTCAGCCTCTGCAGGGTGGGGTGCGGGAGCGTGCTGGGCCTCTGCAAGGTGGGCTGCGGGAGCGTGCTTGGCCTCTGCAGGGTGGGCTGCGGGAGCGTGCTGGGCCTCTGCAGGGTGGGGTGCGGGAGCATGCTGGGCCTCTGTGTATGAAGATGTAATGGGGGAACACTCCTCTGTCACGATGCAGGCGCGCAGGTGGGTTCAGTAGTAAGCATCACCTCCTTTCTCCCACACTGCCTGTACTGGGGCAGGGCAGGCCTCAGAGGGTGTGTGTTGGGTGGGGAAGACAGGCTGGGTGTGAAGGCTGCTGCTCTGTTTGTGATGAGTTCACTGATGTGGCTGGTGAAGATGAGAGTGTCCCCTTAAATTCTTGGCGCTCCTTGCCAAATGACTGTCCATCCCCAAAAGAGAAAGCCTCAGACTGCGGCCAGGGCTGTGAGAAGTCCCTGCCCTACAGTGGGGGGCACCAAACTCGTTTTCTAACTATTAGAAGAATGCAAAGAAATAAAAAGTCCATTAAAGGGTTAAGGCCTTAGTAGCTCTCTCCCAGTTCACCAATGTGGCCTTAGCCCCTCTTTCTTTTTTTAATTTAATTTAATTTATTTATTTATTTTCTTATTGAGACCGAGTCTCACTTTGTCACCCTCAGTAGAGTATCATGATGTCACAGCTCACAGCAACCTCCAACTCTTGGGCTCAAGCGATTCTCTTGCCTCAGTCTCCCCAGTAGCTGGAACTTCAGGGGCCCACCACAATACCCGGCTATTTTTCTTGTAGAGATGAGTTCTTGTTCTAGCTCAGGCTGGTCTCGAACTCCTGAGCTCAGAGCAATTCACCCGTCTTGGCCTCCAGAGTGCTGGGATTATAGGCAAGAAACACCAGGCCTGGCCTAGCCCCGCTCTCTATAAAAGTCTGGGTCTCTCCACCTCCTGTACCCTTGCTGTGGGGGCCCTCCTGGGGTTCTCCTGTGAGAACTCTGAGATTGACTTCATGTGTACAGCTGTGCTGTATCAGCAAAAGAAATTAAAATATGTTTGAGGCAATGGTTATCCCAATTACCCTGATTTGATCATTACATATTTTGCACACATATCAAAATAGCACATAGTCTCTAAAAATATGTACAACTATGATATACCAAGAAATTTTAAAAATACCAAGAAATATTGGGGGGTGGAAGAAAAGACTAATTTGGTCTTGTCTGCTTCCCACTTGTGCTCATCCTTTCCTTTGGATCGCTTTGCTGTCCTGGTCCTGAGGTTCCCAGCCAGGTCACCCTGTCTGCACACACTCCTGTCCTTCTTTCACAGGTCACATTGTCTCAGTGACCCTCCCTAGCTGCCAGGGGAGGGTCCCCAGGGTGGGGCCACGTAGGACAATCTGGAACTGCGTCTCTGGGGTTAGTGTGTCCTGGCTTCTGGAATCCCGGCAATTAACATTGTTACTACATTTCTCCTAGTTGGTTTTACACAAGGACAGACAAAACACTGAGGTACTACAAAACTATTACACTGCTTGAGAGCCACAATTGGTGGGAAATACTTTACACTCCTGCTTTGCAGCCTGCTCAGCTGTTGCAGTTTAATTAGCAGTAATATATTATTGTCAGAGTAATTAAAACCTTGCCTTGATTAAAAACAGAATTGTTTAATTAAAAAGAAAAGGTTTGGCTAAACTTAACTTTTTGTTTGAGAGCTACGACGGCTTGAGCTGATTCTCTCTCTCCCCTCATCAGGCTTGAAGGTCCGTGAGGTCTTCATCAATGTCACCAGACAGCAGGTGGAGGACTTCCATGGGCCAGAGGACTACTGGTGCCAGTGTGTGGCCTGGAGCCACCTGGGCACCTCCAAGAGCAGGAAGGCCTCTGTGCGCATTGCCTGTAAGTACATGCTGGGGACCTGATCCCGTGGGAGTGCAGACAGTCGTCAGATAGAGGTGAAGAGGGGCTTTGCAGTATCAGATGCTTCTGCAGAATACAGATGAGAATGAGACCAGCCAGAAACCATCAGAACTCTACCTCTGCTACATTTACTCTTTTTAAATGGTATTTTAAATGTTTGCTAATTTCCTCCGGAGTACAATCAGCAAATCGGTTTGGCTGAGAGATTCTGCCTAGATTGTCAGAATGCAGGTGTCTCAACAATGCCAGGAAAACCGTTCCCGAGCAGAAGAAACCCATACCAATAGATTCTGCTGCTCACCATCAGTGACAAAGTTCAAGGGGCATTGACGGGAAATGTTGAGTGATTGCTGTTTGCTATACTTTCCAGCAAATCTGCAAAAATAAGACGTTGAAGACATTAAGGAATGTTTATAGACTACCGGTAAATCTCTTCTCTCTGAATGTTAAAACATGGAAATGGGTTTTTAAGCTGCATTTGTTTGACCCAAGTAGAACTCGTGTACAGTACACTTCATCCCTCTTAATGCTTAAAAATAAAAAAAAATAAAAATACACACTTGAAAAATAATAAGAAAGAAAGAAAATGCTTTTCAGGAGAGTCTAAGATTTCTTTTTCATATTTCGGCATTAGTGATTTTATAATCTAAAAAAGTTTATAAGTACACAGATTTCTTTTCTCCTCCTTTAAAATGTCTTTGGCCCACCCACTCCCATTTCCCACCTCCGTGGAGCCCCATAAAACCTCCTTTGTGCGCCCAGCACTGTAAAACCTCTCCAGAATGAAATTGGGAGATGGAGGCAGAGAAGGTTATTGTTGTTTTATTCAAATACTGCCTTTTGAGAGTGTCATAAAGAATACGGGATAAGAGAGATTTATCTGAGGACTCAAGTAATTCTTCATAGCAGATGTTGATGGTTTAGGGATTAAGAATAGGAGTGAATTGCTATTTGCTGAGACATTTATGTTTCTTAAGAAATGAAATCTTCTTCTTAAAATACCCAGTTCACCTTGACTACACTGGCAGTTTGGGAGTCCTCCTGCGTGCTGCCTGGGCCCTAATTGCCTAGGGAGTAGGGGTCACCTCTTGATGTGACAGCCATGGGAAATACTTTTCCTGTGGTTATTTAGTTAATTAATTTTAGCCAACAGGTATTTTATGATTTTAAAATTGCAGGTCAGCTGAGAGGGGAAATATGTTTGCGTGTACTCTTCCCTTAATAAGTTCATGTCCCTGCTCACAGCAGGGCCTCAGTCAGGCTTGTCAGGCCATGTGACCCAAGTCAGGACAAGGCAGGATCCTCTGTGCCCTGTCTCCCGAGAGCAGCTGTGAGGGAATGGAAGGGGTTTCAGCACAGCTTCCCTCAATGTCTTTATTTTCTTTTTTTTTTTAATAATTTTATTAAATCATAATTGTGTACATTGGTGCAATCATAGGGCAGAATGTGCTTCATATACAATCAGAAACATTTTGATCGTACTGTGAGAGATAGCCCTCATAGCATTTTCTTAATCAC
>CAUYRH010082735.1:0-19315 GCA_963574655.1 Perodicticus potto | reverse complement strand
CACATATCAGTAGTATTTCTATACACCTACAACAGGTGTATAGAAACAGGTTGTAGGTGTATAGAAATACTACTGATATGTGTTCCTTGATTTTGTAAACTGAAACTCTGCTGAATTTATTTATCAATTTCAAGAGTCTTTGGCAGAATATTTGGGATTTACTAAATGTAAGATCCTATTATCAGCAAAGACTACTAGTTCTTTCCCCATTTGTATACCCTTGATTTTTTTTCTCATGTAAGACTGCTCTGGCTAGGACTTCCAACAGTATGTTGAATAGAAGTGGTGGCAGTGGGCAACCTTGTCTATTTCCAGATATAAGCAGGAATACTTTCAATTTTTATCCACTCAGTATGATATTGGCTGTGGGCTTGTCATACATGGCTTTTATAATTTTGAGGTATGTTTAATCTATGCCTATTTTGTTAAGGGTTCTTATCATTAAAACATTGCTGAATTTTGTCAAATGCTTTGTGTCTATTGAGATGATTATATGATTTTTTTGTTTGCTTCTGTTTATGTGGTGAATTATATTTCTAGGTTTGCATATTTTAAATCATCTTACATCCCTGGGATGAAGCCCACTTGTTTGTGGTGGATTATTATTTTTTTGATGTTCTTCTGAATTCAATTTGCTATAATTTTATTGAGAGCTTTTGCATCTCCATAGGGTGACAAAAATGTATACACACCTTAAGAAAGGAAAATGCTGTATTAGAATTGTTAATACTCAAGTCGCATTTGACTTGTGCAATTACAAGAGGAGCTCAAACATGACTTGGATCTTTTGTTATCTTCATCTTTTGTTTTCAGAATATATGGAGTATTACAATGTTAATGCATGCAATTTTTTTTCCTTTCTTAAGAAGTATATACGTTTTGTGACACCCTCTGTATATATATATACTTTTTCTTTTTTCTCCTTTTATTTTTCTTTTCTTTTCTTTTTTTTTTTTTTTTTTAGAGGCAGAGTTCCACCCCCTCGCCCTCGGTAGAATGCCGTGGCATCACACAGCTAACAGAAACCTCCAACTCTAGGCTCAGGCGATTCTCTTGCCTCAGCCTCTCAAGGACACCCTCTGTATGTTAATAAGTGATATTGGTCTGCAGTTTTCTTTTGTTGTTGTGTAGGTTTTTGGCTTGGATATCAAGGTGAAACTGGGTTCATAGAGCAAGTTGGTAAAGATTCCTTCCTTCTCAATGTTATGAAACAATTTTTGCAGTGTACGTTCCTCTATGTAAGTCTAGTAAAATTTGGCTATAAGGCCATCTGGTCTGGGACTTGTTGTTGTTAAAAGGATTTTGTATTGCTGATTACATTGCAAATAACTTGATATTGATCTGTTTAGGAGTTCTGTTTCTTTCAGATGGAGCTTACGAAGGTTGTGTGTTTCCAAGAATTTGTCCTTTTCTTAAAAATTTAGGAAATAAATATCTTTAAATCACAAAACACTTTGTTCTAAAAAGTTTGGCAGTTTTGATAAAGAGTGAAAGAGAAATGTTATAGGAACTTGTGAAGCAAAACTGAAACAGTTTACTGAGAGACCTTTCAAAGTTTCTGCTTACTTTATCTTTGACTTGTGTTTTCAGTAGCCTTGATAATGACGCCAAAACATCGAATAATGATTATGTTAATTACCTTTTAGAATGGATAGAGCCAACACTATTGCAGTGTGTGTCTGTGTGTGTGTAGAGAGAGCTATCTAAAAATATTTAATGTTAACAGACAAATAAAATAAACTTTTGTGTTCTCATCTATTTCCTTTTTTAACTTTTCTTGTTTTTGCAGCTTTTGGCCAGGGCTGGGTTTGAACCCGCCACCTCTGGCATATGGGGCTGGCGCCCTAGTCAGTGAGCCACAGGTGCCGCCCCTTTTTTAACTTTTAAGCAGTTCTTTAATTGAGCTGTCTCATAAATAGTTCACTTATACACAGACTGCAGTGAGTAATGATTTATTCAAAATTACTGACTCATTTTATTTAACATTATTATTTTGTTTGCAAACTGGAAGGAAGCCAGATGGTGGATTTTTACTACCTATTTCCAAGATTACAATAAATCATTTTTCACTTTTATAAATGATAATTTTAATGACACACAATATCTCCTAGATCTGTGAAAAAAACTTTCATCTTTTCCTCCATAAACATGTTCTAAAACTAGGAAATATTAAAAACAGATTAATAGTAGTCTTTCCAAGTGACTGAAAGTGTAGCTACCCCATATTATGCCTTACACTATGTAATTCTGAAAATCTATGGAGAGTAGAGAATGTCTTCTTCTTCCCTTCTCCTATACCTAATCTACCCTACTAGTTACTTTATCACAGTGTTTTCTGAAAATTATTTTGTACTAATCTTTTGCTATAATTATGACTGTCATAATTAAATAATTATGTGATTATCCACTTAATTATTATCTTTCTCATTATATCTTGAATTTTAAAAGCACAGAAATTTTACTGTTTTGCTCAAAGCTCTATTATCAATGCCTAAAAAAATGTCACATATGTGGTAGGAATAAGGAAGATATTTATTTAATCAATTGGGCTGATGAGTAATGTGACACTCTATGATTCTGTAACACACTTATCATTATCTGCATATGTTTTGACCCTAAACATTTCTAGGAATAGTGCTATGATTTGATAGATGTGGAAAATGCTTCTCATTTTCTGGACTATATTATATCTGGATATTTTAAATTTCTGAGATACAGAAATTTTAGGATATTTAGAGATTCTGATCAAAGGGTTTTTACATATCTTTAGTTTTGTTTTCAAATAATTACTCATGCAAAATCCAGATAGTGCATTTTCTGCTTTCTAAACTTTTTATAATGGCAGAATTCTTCTATCTGATGTGACATAGAATGATGACCAGGAGCAGGTTATGGGGGAATAACTGAGGTTTTGGTAATAATAATTCAGCAAGAGAAATGGTGTTCTTATTGAATATTGAAATTGATTACCTACCTCTTCATACTGTGACATCAAATCATCTTGGGGAAATCTGATGATAATTAATTTTGCCTCATTTAGCATACACGCAAACAAGCTTATTAGAAACTGTACACACACATATCTTTCCCTATGTATATGTATATTTATATATTATCTATTCATTGTCATATATCTACAACTGAATATACATTAGTATATTTAACTTAATATCCTCCTGAACTCTACTGAGGCTCTGAAACAAAACAATTCCAATTCTTACTTAAGAGATTCACATATTATTTATACCCTCACAAGGGGTCTTTTATTAATTTTTTTGATATAATTAAGATAATTACTACCAGCTTTTCCATGGGCTTCTACCAAGTCCTCATAATAATAACAGGGGGACATAATCAGAAATCGAGGGGCTCTCTCACCTGGTGGTTCAAATGAAGAGAAGGTGGTGAAGGTGGTGATAGGTTGCCATTGGAGTATGGGTATGAAACACGACCTACTTCACTGATTCATTCCCTCCTATGGGCAAAATCTTTATGCTACTAGAAGGGGCTGGCACATTCTCTCACCCTATAGCTTCTGGGGGAGTGGTAGGAGCAATACCCATTTTCCTTTGGCAGGAGGCAAAAACCACTTCTTCTCATCCCTCAGAACTAGGCAAAGATCCAATGATTCTTGGGAGAGATCAAAAGCTGGTTGCTCTTAGGAGAGGGGCACACAACCCCTTAAGCACAAGCTCCCAAATAAATAACTAGTAGATGTTTGCTATCCTTTGAGGGCAGGGAAGGAAGCCCTCACCTTAAGATCTGCCACAGATGTGTAGCAAAGTTTTAGTGCCTTGAGGGAACAGGAACTGGAATACCTAGATAGCTCTATACACAGATCCCAAGTATACAAATTTTAGCTGAAATTAATGCTAAACCAGATAAACCAAGAGCTCCTCATATCCAATACCATTATGAGTTTGGCATGGAGTAGATGTGGAAATAGATATGCGAAATGCTGTGGGAGAAGCAGGAACTTTGACAAGATACAGAGAACTGTGGAAACTTGAATATGGAACAAAGATGCTCAGAATAAATATCCATTCACACTCCTGGTTGCATACTAAGCACAAGGTAACAGCAACCTAACACTTGAGGAATTTGAAGACCAGTGTGAAAAACTTAACAGCAACAACAAAAACCTAAAGAATGTCAAATATTCATGTGAGGGACTCACACTACAGAGGAATTACTTTGATAGAAGAGGCTGGATTAATTTGGGGCAAATATATTATCTTAGTCTCTGCCATTCTTTTATTCTGCACATGCTGTTCTACACATATTCAAAAACTGTAAGGGGCAGCACCTGTGGCTCAGTGGGTAGGGCGCCAGCTCCATATACCCAGGGTGGTGGATTCTAACCCAACCCCGGCCAAACTGCAACAAAAAATGGCTGGGCATTGTGGCGGGTGCTTGTAGTCCCAGCTACTTGGGAGGCTGAGGCAAGAGAATCGCCTAAGCCCAGGAGTTGGAGATTGCTATGAGCACATGCCATGGCACTCTACTGAGGGCAATAAAGTGAGACTCTGTCTCTAAAAAACAAACAAACAAAAAGCCTGTAGGAACATAAACCAGAAAAAAATTACTCGTCTTTGAATAAAAAATAGGAAACACAACCAAATTCAACTGACCCAAATTTTTGAACTATGAGGAAGGATCTTTAAAATACCTGTAATTAATATCAATTTCTAACCTATTAATATTAGGTTCTAGTAGAAAAGGTGGGAAAAACAACAACTCAACTATGGGAATTTCATCATAGAAAATAAAACTATAAAAATAATTGAGTGCAGCTAGTAAAAAAGAAAACACAATTATCAAAAATCTAGAATTCCTCTGGTAAGTTTATGAACAGACAAAGGCTAAAGATTCAGTGAACTTGAAGGCAGATCACTAGAGATTATCCAAACTATAAGACTGAGTGATAAAAAGAATAATAAAAAAAATCAATGCTGTGAAACATTCTCAAATGTTCTCACAGATGTGTAAATGAAATCTGAGAAATATAGGACAGCATAGGGCAGAAACAATGTTTGAAGAGATAATGGCTCATCATTTTCCAAAATTAATAAAAGAAAACAAACTGAAAATTCAGTAGGCTCATAGAAACCCAAGTAGAATAAAAACAAATGAATACACCTAGATACACCGTATCAAATTTCTAACAAAAAACAAGGGTAAAGTGAAAATCTTGATAATGGCTACAGAAAATTTAAGGGGAAAAAAAAAACAATATATATGAGAACAAAATGAAAGAATAAAAAAGACTTTCTAGCACAAATTGTGCAATCCAGGATTCAGTGAAGTATTTTAAAGTGCTGAGATAACAGGCAGATGATTAGAAGTCCATAAGTGTTAAGTCCTTTCATTGCTCAAATGAATGCCTTATAGAGTGAATAGATATTTGGACTCAAAATGATTAAGAAATATGAATTGAGCCACTTAGGATTTGGGCCAATAAAGATTATTTTTAAAAATTGTGTAATATATCCTACTCCTTTTAAGAAGGAGTTTTCTAAATTTAACTTTGTCTCTAAATTTTGCTTAATGTATACAGTATTTGTCATTGCCTTTCCTCTTTTCCCAGAAGTTTCACTAGCTCCAGGTTTATTGATCTTTCTTTTGAAATGTCACCAAGCTCTGTCTATTGCTTCCTTTTTTCACCAATACTATCCAAGTTGGACTTTATGTTTTTGCACAGAGAATATATTGGTGCTTTTCTAGTTTGCCTCTTGCCTTCCACCTAAGATTAATCACTCTGATTACTTTTATTTCAATCTTCTACTTTAGGATTTTTTGAAAAGCATATTAATGCATGGTTTGTATGAATCCCACACTTTAGCATCAAACACAAGCCCTCTCTCATTCTGATCCCCTTTTATCTAGTTATCCTCAAGGACTCTATCTTTTTGCTTGCTTCCCCCAGGTTCTATCAAGATTTGCATGTCTTTATTCATTGTATTAGTGGCGATTATTTCAGCCTCAGTGAAAGTCTTAAAATTGGCTTAAAGTAATATGAATATTTACTTTATTATATTAAACAAGATCCAGAGATAGGACTGATTTAGGATGGGTTGATTCAACCTTCAATAATATCATCAAGGATCTAGCATTTATCCATTCCCAACTTGGTCAATTTTATTGTTGACTTTAATTTTAGGTGAGTAGAAAGATGGTGCACAAATTCCTAGCATCGTATTTAAGTATAACAATATCTGGATGAATAAAAGTGATTATATCTCCTTAGGAACTATATGACTTTTAAAAAACTCATTAAATTTTATTTCACATCTTGTGTAAAAATTGGGTCACATTACCATTTCATTATCCTTAGACCAATTAGGCCCATTTCTGGAGATGCATGTGAGGTCAGATTCCCATGACGCAATATAGAAATAACATGAATATTTTAAAAAGTCAAAAATCATACTTTTAAGGAGAAAAAAATAGGTGTATGGTTAGAAAGCAATAATGTTTAATATATGTTTATTCTTCCCTATTTTTGGTACACTCTTGGCTTATTTTAGATGATACTTTCAACTTATTTTGTAAGATCTAACTTAAATATTTTCCCCTATTTTATCTTTCTTGACTTCCAGTTACTTAGTTATTCTTCTTACAGCAACTAAAATTTAATGCATATAATATAAATTACTTATATTTAAATAACACTATTTGTCTGTCTTCTCATCTATAAGCTCCCAGATGATCTTTACTTATTTATCATTGAACACAGTGCCTAAGTTTAAAGGAAGAGGAAAAAATGTTGAATTGGATTTTGTACAAGATTCCTAGTACATATTGTAATATGTCAATTTTAAGTATGAAAATCCCTTGGTTCTGCATGCAATTTTTATACTTTCTGTGTGATTGGCTTTAACATAAAAGATGATTTACGCAGCATGTAATAACTCAGAACTTGAAAAAAAATCAGAATCAGAGGGCCATATGGATGTAAAATATTTCAGTCATCTGGCATAGATAATAACTTGAAAGAGAAAATGTCAGACAAAATTACCCTTAAATGATTCTGAGTCCCCTACGGAAATCATGTAACTTTGTTGCACCTCTTTTAAAAATTCCAGGCCTGGCTTTGAAAAAATATTTATTACCAAATAAACATCTTATTTAGAATATCACTGTGAGCCATTGAGTATATCCTCCAAATGTAGTCTGAATAGAGACGATCTTTTCAGATGACAAACCTAAAAGAAATCTTTGTATTCTTAAGTTTATTCTAAATAAAACTGCCCCTAAACATTCATTTTAGTTGTATAACTGCTACACCTACGGACTTTGATGATATTCAAGTTGGCCTCTGATAGATGAACATTTGACTTCAAAGATCATCATTTTAACGAATAAGAAGTTATAGATGGTAGTCTCAATAGAAAAGGCAGAATAAGCTCCTCCAAAAGTTTACTCCCTCACTAAATGACAACATAAAAACCTGGCAACATAGGCAGAAGTATGTTTTATAGAAATCTTGACTTTTATGGAAATGTGAGTAGAATTTAGTCAAGAAAACTGACTTCATTTTGGCAATGAGAAAAAAAGTTTTGTGGTGTTTTACCTTGTAGTCCAATCCCCTGCTCTTCATGTCCATAGCAGCCTCGAATAACAGCTCTTTTTCCCAATACTTGAGAAAAGCAGGAACACAGTTGGAGGTCTTCCAAAGCCTAATTCTGAGAAAGGATTCTTTCCTTAACCTGTCTAATGGTTCCCTGAAGAACATGAAAGGACTGCATTTAGTTGACTTCAGAGTCAACAAATGCTAAAAGATATTACCTACGGGGCTTCACTGTATGTTCTGACATTAAGTACACCTGAGGCTATGAATACTAGTTAGGGAAAACAATAGATTAGACAGAAAAATTTAAAATCAAAAGCTGAACATGAGATGTGCATAGAGGCTTTGGAAAGCACCAGCATTCTTAGGAATCGAGAAGGCCAACTCCATGTACAGAGCTGTACATCCACTCAGAGAAGATCTGAGAAAGTGTTAAGGTCCAATTTCTTTAAAAGCAGAAAGTGGAAGATGAATAAGAGTTGTGGATTACCCGGGTGAGTGTGGAAAGTATATCCCAACATCTCCTTAGGGTTCCTTGGCAAAGACTTGAAGACTCATTTGTTTCCAGGTATTTAAGGAAATCTCTGTCCAATTAATAGGTGACGACTAAGGTAGCTGAGTACAGACTTTAGTAGCTATGTTTGACAATAAAGAATTGGTTCAGAAAAGTCACTAAACAAACAAAATAATTACAATACAAAGCAACAAACCTTGGAGTGAGAGAAGAATCTAATCTGCCTTCCAGAGTTTCCGTATTTTAAAATGTCCAGTTTTCAACAAAAATTAGAAGCCATGGCAGGAAACAAAAAAGTTTGTTAAATAAATAGGGTCCGAGCCTATTTATCTTAGGAAAGAAGAACAACATTGAAAGACTCAGATTTTCAATATTAAATGTGACTACAAAATTATAGTAACCAATAAAATGTGGCCAGGGAGTAAGGAAATAGACATATCAGTCAATGTAATATAATTGGAGTTCGAAAAATAAGTCCACCTCTGGTAAATTGATCTTTACATGGGTCTCAATGCTATTCAGTAAGGAGAGTATAATATTTTCAAAAATTGGCCTTGGGATATCTGTGGGCAAAATAATGAATTTGAACAGCTACTTATACTATATGCATGAATTCATTAAAAATGGGTTGTCTTAGTATAGTTGTGATACTATAACAAAATACCACAGACTGGGTAAACTTACAAAGAACAAAACTTTATTTCTTCACAGTTCTGGAAGTTGGGAAGTCCAAAACTAAGGTACCAACTCCTGGTTTCTGGCAAGGGCCGAGTCTCTGCTTTCAAGATGGTGTCTTGAATGCTGCACCCTCCAGATGGGAGAACAATGTTCCTCACATTGAAGAAAACGAGAAAGAGAGAATTTACTCCCATAAGCCCTTTTCATTGGAGCATTAGTCTATTCTTGAGGGCAGAGCCTTGACTTTGTAAACTTTTTAATTTTTTAAAGCTTTTTGAGTTGTTCAAAATAACACCTAGCTTAAAACAAAGTGTACTGCTATACAAAAATATTTTCTTTTTCTATTTTCTATTAAAAATTTTCTATTTTTAATTTTTCTTTTGTTTTTGTTGTTGTCGAGAACTGAGACACAAACCTGCACATTGGCCCTGTCCCCCACACAGGGTCAGGATCATTAGTGCTATGGTCTTCCAATTCCACTTGTCCCAATAGAAGCTCTGCAGAGGTGATAATGTACAGGGAGCTGTCATCTTCCATGATGCCATGCCTTCCTCACAAATACATCCTGAAGGACCTGCCAGAGGCTGCTTTGTAGTTAACTTCTTTTTCCTAAGCAGAAAGAATACACTCTAAAATAATAATACGAAGTACAGTATAGTAAATTTATAAACGAGGAACATAGTTATTCGTGAATATTTTCGAGTATTATGTACTTCACCTTTAAGGTACCCTTGGCCATCTGGTGACCACAGTGATACTCGGCAATGAGGCAGGCAGATTTTTTTCTAGGATGAGCTTGTAAACGTAATTGTTGCCCTTCATATCTTCTGTACTGTACTTTTATTATTTTAGAGTGTACTGCTACTTACTTTAAAAAACATTAATTGTAGAAGAGCTCAGGCAGGTCCTTCAGGAGGTATTTTAGAAGAAGGCATTATTAATACAGTCAATAGTAGCTCTCTGCATTGGCTGGGGGTTCCCCTGAAGACCTCTCAGTGGGACAAAATGTGGAGGCAGAAGACAGGGATAATTATGATTCTGACCCTGTGGGGAGGCCTAGGAAAAGTGTGTATTTGTATCTCCTTATGTAACAAAATGTTTAAAAAGTAAACAACAAAAATTAACTAGCAAAGAGCTTATAGAATAAAAATATAAAGAAAGAAAATATTTTTGTACAAGTATATGAGATATTGAAGATATGTGCTATTACAGGAGTCAAAAAGTTATAAAATTAAAAAGTTTTAAAGTAAAAGAATTAGAATAAGATAAGTTTAATTTATTATTGAATAAAAAAGTATTTTGATGAAATTGTGCAGCCTAAGTATACAGTGTACACTGTGTAAAGTCTACAGTAGTGCACGGTGACATCCCAGGCCTTCACATTCACTCACTACTCACCTTGACTCACCTACAAAAATTGCCCATGCTGTAAGCTCCATTTTTGGTAAGTGCTCTGTATAGGTGTACCAAATTTAATCTTTCCAACTATATATTTTCTGCATATTTTTTATTTTTACATACACGTACAGTTACCCTAGTGTTACAATCACCTGGACTACTAAGTATAGTAAGATACTGTACTGAGTTGTAGCCTAGGAGCAGTAGTCAATATAATATGGCTTACATATGTAATAAGCTATACTATATAGGTTTGTGTAGGTACACTGTGCAATGCGTTGCCTAACAACACACATCTCAGAATGTATCCCCTTCATTAAATGATGCATGACTGTATTTTATTTTATATGACAGGCATATTATTTTACAACAGCATCACTACAAACGTGTATGTAATATGAATAATGAATTCATTGTGCCATGATGTCACTAGGCCTTCGGTATTTTTCAGCTCTATCCTAATCTTTAGGGATCACTGTTGCATGTGAAGTTTGTTGTTGACTGAAATGCCATTGTGCAATGTATAATTGTACATCAATTTATTACATAATTCAGAAATTTCTACTTCTAGATATATACCCCATATAAAAGAATTTACAGGTGTTCAGACAAAAATTTGTACTCCAAAGTTTATAGCAACATTATTCATGATGAGTAAAAACTGGAAACAATCTAAATTGCTATCAACCGATTAATGAATAAACAAATATGATACATTCATACAAAGTAATATTATTCAGACATAGAACAATGGTGTGTTCATATATGCTATTAAAAAGGTGAACCTTATTAAAAATATGCTCATTGGAAAAAAAAATAGTCACAAAAGGCCCCATATTGTAGGATTTTCTTTTTTTTTAAATTTTTTTTATTGAGTCATAGCTGTGTACAATAATTCAGTCATGGAGTACAGTGTGCGGGCTTCACATACAATAGGAGATATTTTTATCAACCTGATTGATATAACATTCATGGTATTGTAGGATTTTCTTTACATGGAAAGTACAGAATAGCAAAGCAATGGAGACAAAGTAGATTAGTGGTCCCCCAGAGATAACAAGAATAAGAATAACTACTAATGGGGACAAGATTTTTTTCTGGAATGAGGAAACTGTTCAGGAGTAAGATGGTGATAAAGTTTCATAGCCTTGTGAATATATTAAAAAATCACTGTACACTTTTATATGGTAAATTTCCTGGTATGTGCATTATAGTACAATACATTTTTGAAAGTTATAAACTCTTTGTCTTTAGAAAATAGAAATAATATATTATATATATAATATTCTTTCTACCCTTATCTAGCTCTTTAACAATATAATATATGCCTTTGGTGATATTATCAAAAGTCTTGTGTGAGGTCAATTTGCTGAAAATACATAGGCTCAATGATTAACTCACTAAATGTCTAAATGACAAAAAAAAAAAAAAAATAAAACAGAGGTGCCCAGATCGAAAATAGTTAACCACAGAAATTTTGCTACAAAAGGGGAGTGAGGTACAGCAGGATTCAATATAGGTATTTAAAAATAGAAAGAAAAATAACAGTAAAATATTTCCTAAAGAAATCCCCTCCATTCACATGAAAAGCATTGGATGTCAGTATATGCAAAAATGAAGCTAAACCAAATTGGGTTAAAAAATACCCAGATGAGTTTCTTTGGTGACGTGAATGTACTTGAGAAATAACTCCAAAATAGTTCAGAGACTTGGTCGTTTGGTAACTAAATTGTCAGCCAAATTGGTGGGAGGTGATATGTTGGCTTGCATCTGTGATGTTTTTCTGTGATACCTTAGATTAGGCATGACCCACCAGCCAAAATTGTTACTGAAGTATAAGTCTTAATTGAGTCAATTTCTATGAGAGATAGACAGAGAGAGAGGTATAGATATATGATTACTGGTGAAATAAAGTGGACCACTCACAGCATTAAAATCTAGGCTGGGCGCAGTGGTTCATAATTATAATCCTAACACTCTGGGAGGCTGAGGCAGGTGGGTAGCCTGAACTCAGGAGTTTGAGACCACCCTGTGCAAGAGTTAGACCCTCTCTCTACTAAAAATAGAAAAACTAGCTGGATGTTGTGGCGGACACCTATAGTCCCAGCTACTCGGAAGGCTGAGGCAAGAGTATCACTTGAGCCCAGGAATTTAAGATTGCTGTGAACTTTGATGCTACAGCACTCTGCCCACGGTGACAGAGTGAGATTCTGTCTCCACAAAATACGTAAATAAATTAAAATGAAATAAAATCTAGAAAGCACCATATCGATTGTAATCTTTGCTATTGCATTTATAAATATTTACAAATTGTCATAAATATGCCTAAGATGTCTTCACAAATGTTAAAACCAAGAATAGGTTCCTGAAACCATAATATGCTAGCAGTGATAGGAACCATAGGGACACATAATATAAGGGGTGCAAACGGTCATTTTAAAATGTTGTGTTGTTTAAGTAAGTGGACTGATCAGTATTACTATGGCAGTGGGGGGGCATTAATTGTCACTTTTACAGCAGTAGTTATCCCTTTGTTTTTAAGCAACAGCTCCTGCCTTGTTTTCTAATTCTGTTCTCTGAGCATTTCAAGGCACTTCAGTGGTTTGTTCTGCTGCAGAAAGAAGTGTGACAGCGTGTATAAACTCCAGAGGTTCACAGTCTCACATGGGGAGCAGCTGCTAGGGAGATAAAAGTGTTTGTAGAGCCTTTTGTCTCAGAGCAGGGGGCTGGAGGGATTATGACTTTGGCATAAGGGTGGCAGTATATGCAGGGATGTATGCCATGGCATAAAGTCAGTCAAGATTCACTGCTCTCTTGCTTTAAGTGAATCAACAGCATTAGGCTAAATGTGCCACTTCTTCCTCCTCAAGGATGCAGAGCTGTTGAAAGCCTTGAGGTGCTTAAAAACATAAGGTTTTATGTTGAGCAAGTCTAGAAGAAAGCCAGGTACTATAAACGATCTTCTACAGATTTTCAGGTAAAATAGTGTGGTGTCATTATTTCTCCTAACTATTTTATTAAATTTGTAGAAATAAAACACACACAAGGGAACAGAATTTTTTAAAATGTCATTAAGCCTCGCACACCATCTGAATACATTTGTGGCTGAAAAAGGCTAAGAAGGTGCTTGTTGTAAGCAAATGAATCTTTTACATTCATTTAATTAAGAAGTAATTCTTTTTAATTCAGTTTTTGTAGGCTTTTTTTTTTTTTTTAAGAATATATTTAAGGCAAAGATTGTCCTTACTGCCAAGATAGGATCTTTCTCATCTCAGTTGAATGTGTGGCATGTGAGCAGGGCCTCTCGCCTCTGGTTGGTCCATATCTAGCACCCATAATCGGAATGTCAAACCAGACCTACAAGAAAAAGATATCACAAAGTATCAAAATTGGGTAATATTTAATATATGGAGATAATGTGAATTATAGACAAAGTATGGAGATGTCTGAGATCATGACAGAGTTCCTCAGCTCCATTTTTGTACATTAGTATGGGTCTGACTCAGTTTCCATATATGAATCTCTACATAATCACGTCAGACATCACTTACACAAAAGCAAGCTGTTTCAGTCATGATGAAACTTCCTTTTGCAATCACATGGTTTATACGACCTTTACCAAAGAGCCAGGACTCAAGATTAGATGCTTTCTGGTCCAACTATTCTATAGAGAAGGGTTGCTAATAAATGTCACTAGCATGTCTTCCAGGAGGTGTGTCATTACCATCATTACATTACAGAAATGTGTCTACAAGAGGATCTAAGTTATTATTTTTCTTCCTCACCCAGGGTGTCTTCCATGAAAGGGAGAGAATAGATTGCTGTCCTGTTCTTAATCTTATAAACTCTTACCTTGGTCAATATTTCCTTGACACATATTTTTTAGGTTTATTTTTATAGTTTATTTTATACCACTTTCTGCAACACTTTGTGCAAATAAAATATGTTACAAACATTCCAATATTTCAACTATCCAACTGCTAGTAGGACTTCCAACAGGAATTATTAAATGATAATTAATTCCTTATAAAAAGGAATATTAAATAATTCCTTATAGAAAGGAATTATTCTTTTTCTCCATCATCCAATTATTCAAACCTTTTAGCATGTATTGATATAGATTTTTTATAGGTATATGTAACTTTGTTTACAAGATATTCATTACAAAATTTTACAAAATATTTACAAAATATTCCCTAAGTGTTGGCCACCTGTTTGTAAATTTTTTTTCAGTATTTTCTATGAAATTGTAGTTTTTATTTTAACAAGATTCCTTTAAAAATAAATATCCACATATTGATATAGATATTTAAGTGTGCATGTAATTTCTCTAAGACTCAAATATTCTTTTCTCTAGATGGAATTCCCATCAATAGAGACTTCTGATAAAGACCCTTTCCTGGAGCAAACTCTAGTCAGACTCCTCTCAGCCTCTACCTTTGTGTATATCTTTGTTAGGTCTACATTGTCCTGTTGTAAAAATAATCTTCCTAAGTCATCTTATAGAGAATTGCTGCCTTTGATATCACCTTCAATATCAGATCAAATTCTTCACCCACACCCCTCTGGTCAGGGTAACTGATCACCCTGGCCTGCCTATAACAAGAAACCTATCAAGTTTGATTAGCAATTTCTTCTCATTTGTTATGTGTCCTTAGTCATTTTCCATTCACTGACCCCGCCCTGCTCCTAGACTATAAATCTTCACTTGTCCATGCTGTGGAATAAAGCCAAGTGCTACAGAGATGTCTGTTTTCTCCTTTTGCAGCAATTTGTGGGAAAAAAAAAAGTTTGGTTTTATTGTTTTAACTACCATCCAGGTTTTTCTTTGACACTTCAAATTAGCCTCCCCAAATTCTTTTCATTCAAGAATGATCAAATACCAAAAAAAGTCTGTTTTTTGTTTAGTTTTATCAATAACCTTGAACCCTCTTTGTTACACTATATACTTATGGAAAGCCATTGTTTGGAACACCATTCCTCAGATGCTTGCTTGTTTCCTGTATGTATACATACCAGAAGCTAAAATTCCTCTAGTGTTTTTATCACTCCTGTTGTTTTTGAGTTTTCCTAATAATTCCTTCTTTAGTGGAGTCCGCACCTACCAATTCTTTCAGCTATAAATTACCTGCTTATGTGAAGAGGCTCCTTGAGGCAGTGGTAATATAAGAAAAGGAAGGGAAGAGATTTCTGATCCAATAACCTTGTATTTTATTTTCAGTCTTTTAGTGGCCAGTGCCTATGATGTCACCTCTACAAGTGGTTCTTAAGTTTTATTGCCATCCTTGCCTACCTACCCACACACACCTGCTTATGTAAAACAAGAAAACTAGAGGGAGTTAGAGTTGGGTAATTTCCCTTTTCCCATGTAGGACAAGGCTCTGGTAAAGTGTTTTCCATGATCAGTGGGTTTTCCATGATCATTATCGGGATATTCTGGGTATATTTCAAAATGATTACTTTTCCCTAACCCCTGCCAGAATCATATGGAAATTTTATTGACTCTTCACTGTGAGACTCTGGTGGGTTTCCTGGAGGAAAAGCTCTTAAAAGTTTAAGGTCCCCTGTAAGACTCAACCCCAGGAATTTCACACTTTCACTTTCATCCATATTTAGCCTCCAGCTACTTATCAAAGTTATTACTTAAGTGTTCCTACTGTTTATAGCTCCAGCAGCTTTTTCTTATAGTAAGCTAATCTCAGCTGTGATTCTCTGTATTCACCTGTCTTTCACATTTTAGGAAGGCCGTTTGCTCTGCACCCCCATTCTTAAAGGCACCCAATAAATGCTATTGATTTTTAGTTTGTTCAGGTTTTGCTTTCTTTCTTTCTGTAGGAATGAGATAACTTTCAAGTTCTTTACGTGTTAGAGCTAAAACTGAAATTTGTATGCTGGCTTATGATTTCAAGCTTCCAGTTCAGCCTGACTCAGCCTGAGTCATTATCTCAAATCCAGCTCCTAAAATATCATCAGAATGTCTGTAATGCCAAGGCAAGTGTTAATAAAGCCATATATGTTGCCACCATTGGACGATTTATAAGATTTGTCAAATTGGGAAAATGGTGTTTGCTCCCAAAATATTGCATATCTCATCAGAATGCCAATTGGATATATTCAGTCTGTCTGAACTGCTGTTAAACTTTTCATAAATGTTGTTTGTATCTTCAGAGAGGAGTTATTGGTAATATCACCTTCTTTGAGGATGTCTTGGTAACATTTATGCCTTCCTTAAATATATTCCGTCCTCATCTACATTTGGTGTATGAAAAGGAGCAAATCAAACTTTGACATATTGAGCAGACAGCAGCAATCTGCTTCCTGTTATTACCAGGCTGCTGTCTTAGCAACATGTCATTCTAATTTATAATTTAAGTACAAAAACTCTGCTTTTCAACATTTACCACCCTGTATGATTTATTGATAATATTTCTCCAGGTAATCTGTAAAAATAAATATAATGATAAATATACCCTATAAAACATTACCCTAATGACTCCTAGAATTGGCTACCTGTGAGTTGAATTATTGAAATCACTAAGTCATTTGTTTTTTTAAATACTCCACAAGGAATTTTTTTGGGGGGTGAGGGGAAGTATATGAATTAGTAGGAGTCCAGGTCAGCACCTTCACTAAGAAAAACAGATCTGGTAGGGTTTTTTCCAGCTTGACCATTAGTTAATGCCAGATTAGAAAGGTCGATTAGTGTAATTTTGCTCTGGGATGTCCCATAGAAATAATGTGGGCTTTTTCTCTGTTTTGGAATCTTCATCCACTTAAAAGTAACTCTTCTGTTTGCTGTAATATCATCCTGTTTTTATTTGATTCACACTGATTTCATTGTAGTTAGGTTGCCTGGTTTAATATAGTATTTAACTATAGGACCTGTAATTCCAGCAAACTGTCACGTCTTAGCTCCACCCTTGGGCCAATATTAAATTTTATAATAACAATCTTGTAACAAATCAGAAGGTTACTTCTCATTTTTGTAATAAACTAAATTTATAATTAGTCCAAATTCGGTGAAGAGACTAAAGTTAGGGCACATTTTAAAGGACCTTATCAATATTTGCTGTCAAATTTTATGCTATGAATATCAGGTTTTGCCAATTTCTATCACCTTCCTTGGATACATTGTAACTGGAAAAGCCAAGCAAGAATTTTGTGAAGAAAGTTTTTTGTATAGCTGTACCCTGTCAATTTCATCATTTCTACCACCTAATTTTAGAAACCTTATTAGTGAAGTCCCTGCCCTACTTTCTTTCATATTCGTACTAATGGCTCAATTATGAAAACAATAAAGCCTAACCTTCAAGTTTTTTCATAGCTAGTTTTACAGTTGCCCATTCCAGTTTTCAATAAGACCATTGCTATGACAATAAAATCTAACGTTGCATGTTTGTGTCATGTTTCTGTGCTCATTCATGTACACTGGTAACATTTTGATGCCATCATCAAAAGAAAGATTCTCTGAGGTTGCTTTGGTTTCAGGATGTCTAGAGTCGTGTTAATCCTACATAACACCCATCTGCAGCCCACTTGAACCTGCCACTACAAGACCAATACAATTCCCTTGCCAACTATGTCAATTTCGTTGATCATGAAAATTTGTTCTATAGCCATTTTCAAGTGAAGACTATCCCTTTGACACTGACTGTCCTCTCCTTTCCTGCTGGTGCATATTCTAAGCGCTCGTACACCAGCTTGTTTCATGAACTCTGGTAGCTAGCTAGCTTGAAGGATCTGAACGGCACAGAATCTATCATAGTTAGCAGCAAGGGCATTAAGTTATGTATGTGCCTCTGGCCACCATAAAGGTACTACAGGGTCACCTTCACTCATGGCATTCTTACTGCTTTGGAAAGAGTACTCCATTGCTGAGTTGATGATGGAGTGAGACTTAACTTTCTTAGGGTTGGTCTGCATATCTCCTGATTTCACCCATTATAGGAGATTATTATGCTGTCAGAAGCAGCTGCTCACAAAAGTGTATTTTCACTTGAGGTATTTTCATTCCAAATGATTCCTCCCATGTATCAGTCATTAGGATTTGTGATTTTTCCTTTCCATAATTAATTTGAATAGTTGTGCCATTAATTATGAATCAAGTTTCTGTCGGTATCTTTTGGTCAAATATCCTAAAATTTACCAGTACTCTCAGAATGCCATGGTCAGTGAGCTGGAAATCTCGCAACCTGTAAGGCTTTTTGACTGATCAGAGGTCTTGAGTTACCTTGTGAGTAAAAGTGACATATCCTCCTAGTTGGCAACTGAAGCATGAAATGACTTCTAGGGATAGAAAGAACTGCCTTTACTTCTATTATTTTTCCCACTACTGTTAGTTTTTATTACTCTTTAATGCTTCTTTTCATCTAGCTTTCATTGATACAGTGATTTTACTTTTTTGTCTACTTCTTTCTTGAATTGTCCCTCATGTGCTAATCATTTATGCTATGCATATTTATTGAACACATTTTGTGTTAGGACCTATTTTAGCTCTTGGCATTATGTAATCAAAACAGGCAAAGTCTGCGTTCTCATAGAGCTGATATTACAGTGGGGAAAAAGTATCATTAAATTAAATGTTGGAAAAAATTACTGTAAGGAGGGAGAGTGTCAATAGTAGTTGAAAAGTACTTATATAAATAATCTTTAATGTAAAATTATTTATTTCTTGAAAAACTAAAGATAGAAGCCATAATAGATTTTTTTTTCTCATGGGATATTATTGAACTGATAGAAGACATAATTAGATTTTATTCAATGTAATTACAAACTCTGTACAAAATTAATTGATACATATTATTCAGCAATATTAAGATACATTGATTTCATATTTACTTAATATATTTAATGAATTTTCTTATAAAAGTAAGATAAAATACAGAGTTTAAATATAAATTTAATATAAGTAATTTAATCCATTCACAAAAAGACAAATAGTATAGATGTTGACAACTGAGTTTAATTGTTTTAAGCTAATGTTTAGTAATTAGCATGTGAAATTATAACAAACATTTTCAAAGATCAAAGGTTATAGTCGATATGAAGTATAACGAAAGTTCAAAGCTCATGAGAGAACATTTTTCACTAAATATGCTTTAGATCATTTGGTTTTGTAACTGAGATATTGTGTCTGAGTGAGAGAGAGAGAGAGA
>CAUYRH010082734.1:0-12351 GCA_963574655.1 Perodicticus potto | reverse complement strand
GTTGTAATGTGTTTTTTGGTCATCTGGGTATATACCAAGTAGAGGAATTATAGGGTCAAATGGCAAGTCTATTTTTAGATCTCTGAGTATTCTCCAAACGTCTTTCCAAAACGGGTGAATTAGTTTGCATTCCCACCAGCAATATAGAAGTGTTCCCTTTTCGGTGAGAACTATTTTAGATGAAGAGAGAGGAGCAGTGGGGTGAGGGATTGAAGGTATGTGGTTTTTTTTTATTTTTTGAGACAGAGTCTCACTATGTCACCCTCAGTAGAGTGCTGTGACGTCACAGCTCACAGCAACATCAAACTCTTGGGCTTAAGTGATTCTCTTGACTCAGCTTCCCAGGTAGCTGGACTATAGGAATCTGCCACAACACTTGGCTATTTTTTGTTGCAGTTGTCATTGTTGTTAGCTGGCCTGGGCCAGGTTCCAACCTGCCAGCCTCAGAGTATATGGCTGGCACGGTAACTACGGGTTACCGTGGACTCTTGTTATCAAACATGATATTACCAGATTTTACACACCTCTAAGTAATCTCATAAGAACTATTTTAATTTAAATTAAAATTCAGCTATATTGGTGCCATTTGCCAAAGGGGAGCTTTTTTTTTTTTTTTTTTAACTTAATGAGGTTTCATTTTTCTTTGCAAACAAACATTGCCGTTGAAATATGAAGATGAATATCTTTTAAATCAGAAAGAAAATGCTTTTCTCTTGCTTTATTTAAAACTAATCTTAAACTTTTGTTTCCAATCAAGTCGGAGAAAAAGGGACCAGATATACCCTCCTTTCTGAAATAGCTAACAAACTGAACGAAACGTATGAAGCAACAGCGGCCAAGACATTGGACAATAGCAACATGATGGTTAAACCCTACGTGATATCCTGGAGTGGATCCTGTAACAGAAAAACTGGTAAAATCCAAATGAAGTCTGGAGTTTAGTTAATAGTAAGGCACTAAAGATGGTTTCTCAGTTTTGAAAAATACATCATGGTAATGTAAGATGTTTATATTAGGGTACACTGGGTGAAGGATATATAGTTGTATTATCTTGGCAAATCTTCTATAAATCTAAAGTATTCTAAATAAAATAATTATTTTAAAAATACTTATACCAAGAGCTGTAGAAGCACAAAAGAGACTATGATTATTTCTATTTGTCAGTATTAGCAAAGGGGTCATAGAAGAAAGGGTAAGACTGGGTAAGAAAGAATGTCTGAGAGTGTGTAAAGGCCCAATGGCAAGACATGAAAGAGATTGCTAGGGAGACGGCTATCGTTCATGTCTCCAGGGCAGGATGCAGGTGTTTAGGGCAGGAAAAAAATGGTAGCTAAGCAGAAGTGAGTTTGGAAAGTTTTGTTAGTTCTTCCCCTAGAGAAGGTTTGGAATGGATGCTAAGAAATTTGGACTTCATCTTGCAGGTAATTAGGTTAAGAAAGTGACATCATTTGAATTGTGACTTACATGAATAACATTGATTACAGGATGAAGGATGGCTTTATTTCGAAACTCCTGACTGAAAAATTCTAAATTCTAGAAATAAGCCTTTGGAGACTCAATTGTCAGAAGAGAGGTAAAGTGGCTTATAGAAACTATAGAGTTGGATATTTTAAATCAATCTCTGGTACACATAAAGCATAAAATATTCTATCAGTGCTTATGGACACATGTTCAAGGATGTGTATTGCAGCATTATTCATGGTCACAAGAACTAAATGCGACGTGAATGCTTCTCAGTAACAGAACTGTTGCCCGGGGGTGGTGTCTCCACATTTTAGAATGGTTTCCGTTGTTATACAGAGTGAGTTTGATAACAGTTGACTTGAGGACTTGAGTAGTACTTACATGCTATATTAAAGGAAAGAACCAAGATGTGGAGAACTATGAAATTTGAGCCTATTTTTAGAAAAAATTTAGAAAGAAAAAGAAACACTACATGTGTTAAAAGCAAGAGAAAATTATGAATAAATAACACTGTTAACATTGATTTGGATGGTGAGGAATGGCAACTACAGGATTGGGTGGGGGCAGCAAACATGATTATTTTTAAAAGAAATCTATCCAATGTGCTGATAGGAGATTTGATAGTCAACTAATGTAAAATTATACAGAGGGATATATTAAATACAACAGAGAATGCATGAAAGAACGATCACTCAAATATCAAAGATAGTTTCTCAGAGTATTGAAATTTTGGTGTTTTTCTCTTTAATTTTATGCTTTTTAATATTATTTACTTGTCAACCAAAAAGAAGTCATATTCTTTTATTTATTCAGGCAAAAAAAATCTATTAAAAAACAACTTTGTAGTTGGGTGTGGTAGCAAATGCCTGTAGTTGCAGCTACTACAGAGGCTGAAGCAGGAGAATTGCTTGAGCATAGGAGTTTGTTAAGAGTGCGCTATGACACCTCTGTCCTCCTGCCTAGGCACTTGAGTGAGACCTTCTCTAAAAAGGAAAAAGAGAAAAAGACTACTTTGTGCAAAAGCCACTTCCAAACTTCTCAATAATGCTGATGACTCTCTCACCTCATCAGCACCATTTCTTATTGTTTTAATAAACAGAATGTCCTCTGGGCCTACCAAGTGGAACATAGTCACCCAGTGGGTTTTCTAACCTTAAACATATTTTCATTCTAGTACATGTATGTCCCATTCTATAAATCTTTTGATCTCTTTTTAATCATCTGCCACATCAATTTTGATGCTTCTAGTTCACTTAGTACAGGTCACTACTTTCTTCAAGCTTCCAAAATCCATCCTAGCAGCATGATAGTACCAGCACCCAAGGACTTAACTTGAATATGAAACCCTACATGCCCAGCACTTCCACAACTAGGTTATCTTACAACTTTACCCTAATTATTGGTTTGGAGGCCAGGAGGTGAAAGTGAAGGCTGACTGTAAGACATGCCATTATGGAACTAAATCCCCCACAGCAGGGACAATGAGGCAGTCAGATCCCTATATAATAGATGCCAGGTGACAGGGCGAAACTACCAGTATGTTGGGAACACTTATTATAATGAGGGGTAAGGTCAGAGCAGCAGCCAGAAGGATATGGCCTTCAGAAAGCTATGGAGTTAGTTAAGAGAGCGGAGAGTTCTCAGGGACGAGATAGATGAGCAGCCAACAAATGTATTGCTCAATCTTTATAATCAAGATAAATCAGGGGTGGATAATAAGAGAGGCTGAGGACAGCTATTCCATCAAAATCCATAATCCATTGCCCAGTTTCCAGACCCAAACTAGTTCTTGTATTCAGAATTTGTTGCTTGAAGGAAGAGTCAGGTCCCCATGAAGGAAGACCCTGCAACAGTATATAAAGTATCTAAAAGGATCTTGACTCCTTTAATCCCATCCCAGTAAGAACAATGGTGATTTGCTCAGGTAACTACATTCTGGGGAAATGGTATTTTGAGTTCTGTTGGATACAGGGTCCAAGTTGACACTGAAACTTGGGGATCCATAGTCTTAGCTTCAGTCTAGCTCAGAGGGATGAACTGTGTCCATGGATCCCCCATGATCATTTTCCTGAACCCAAATACATGATTGAAATGGACAGACTAGATAATTGGCAGAACCTCTACATTGGTTTCTTGCCTGTAGGGTAAGAGCTATGGTAGAGGGAAAAGCCAAAATGAAACTTCTAAAATTGCCCACCCTCCCTGCTAAGATAGCAACATTTTTTACAAAACACATTAGAGAGGAGGGATGGAAGATGTTAGTACCACGCTCAAAGACCTAAAGGAAGCACAGATAGTAGTTCCCACCAAAGCCACGTTTAATTTGCTACCTGGCTGCCAGATGGATCCAGGAGGATGACAGTGGACAACAAAACTCAACCAACTAAGGGTCTCCATCACAGACACTGTGCTGGCTTTGGCATCTTGGCTGGGGCAGAGCCTCAAGAGAATATTAGTAAGCCATTAGCTGTCCATCCCTGCCAGAACAAAGCCTGAGAAGCAGATAATATCCACTTTGGACAAACACCAGTTTATATTTAGTCTTGTTTCAGCTTTTATTAACTTTTTTACTCTCTGTGATAATTCAATCTAAAGGGAACTCGCCTATCTGGACATCTAGTCCTCTGTATCAGTGACATCATGTTAATATTAAGCCAGAAGAGCAAAAAGTGGCAAGTATATTGGAGTCAGGGGCCTGTCACATTAGAGAAATTTTAGGGGATAGGCTGGGGCATCCCCTGTGAAATAAGGGATAAATTATTTCATCTTATGCCTCCAGTGACAAAGAAGGGAGTGCACCTCCTAGTAGATCTTCTGGATGCTGAATATGCAGTGGAAACACTGCTTCAGCCCATCTATTATCTGATCTGAAAAGCTACCATTTTGTGAAAAGGCAAGAGCAGAAAGGTTCAAATTTTGTTACAAGAAACCCTGTCCCAGATACTTGGGAGGCTGAGGCAAGCGAATCACTTAAGCCCAAGAGTTTGAGGTTGCTGTGAGCTATGACACCACAGCACTCTACTGAGGGCGATAAAATGAGACTCTGTGTCAAAAAAAAAAAAATAAACCCTGCCGCTTGGGCCATATGACCTGGTGGAACATATGGGATTAGAGGCATGAGTGGTGAGACTACACCTCCTTTTGGGGGGAGGGGAAGGGTCTTTTATGTCAGCCAGGCTGGAGTGCAGTGGCTACTCACAGCATAGCACATTATTATAGCACATTATTATAGCACATTATAGCCTCGAACTCCTGGCTCAAGTGATTCTCCTGTCTTAGCCTCTGGAATAGCTGGGAATTCAAGCGCAGGCCATTGCTCCTGTCTTAGAACACACTTTTTGAAAAATAGTTCCTGGCATGCTACTGGGTCCTGGTAAAGATAAGAAGCCTGACCGTAAGGCAAGTGATCATGGGGCCAGTCCTGTTGAGTATGAGCTGGGTTCTGTTATACTCACTATGGTAAGCAGAACGATGGCCCCCCAAAGAGTCCATGTTCTAATCCCTAGAATTTGTGAATTTGTTACCTTACATGGTAACATGTAATCAATTTTGAGATGGGGAGATTATGCTGGATTATCTGGGTAGGCCCAAAGTCACACAGAGATCCTTCAAAGCGGAAAAGGAAGACAGAAGGAGATTTGGCTATGGAAAAGGACAGAGTGATTCATTGTGAAAAGGACTTGACTCGCCCTTGGTGACTTTGAAACTGGAGGAAGAAGATACCAGCCAGGGAATGAGGGTGGCATCTAGAAGCTGGAAAAACAAGAATGTGGATTTTCCCCAAAAGCCTTCAGAAAAGAACACAGCCCTAGTTGACACCTTGATTTTAGCTTATTGAGACCCACTTTCAATTTCTAAACCAGATAAACTAAAGATCAATTTGTGCTGTTTTAAGCCTCTAATTTTCTGGTAATTTGTTATAGCAGGGATAGGAAACAACACCTGTACCATGTCCTGAGGTTGGGCAGGCTCATGAGCACTCCATCTTAAGATGGAAGTGGTCCATCTGGGATCAGGCACAAGCTGGGCCAGAGAATTTGAGAGAGCTGCATGAGTTGGTAGCTCAGAGCCACATGTCACCCATCAGACAGTCACACCAGTGCCTCTCCCAGCTCACACCAGTAGTCACATGTGGACACCCTAATGATCAGTTAATGGAGGAGCATGTGGCCATGAGAATATACCTCTCAGGTCACCAGCTGTAAGATGTGTAATTGATGGAAGTTCACCACTACTGTGCTCTTAGATTTATCCCAGTGTTAGAACTGAGCACTTATTTCCCCCAGTTGACTAAGAGGAGTATTTCAAAGGTGACCACAGTGATATTCAGCAATGAGGTATATAGCACTTTTTCTAGGATGAGTTTGAAAACTTAATTGTCCAACTTCATAGGAACTCAGGGATGTCTGGAAAATAGCAGAGAGCAGAATATTCCCAAATAGACAGAGCTCAAGTTGTGCATCTCAGCATATACCTTGTGTGGGTAAAGAAGTTGTCCAAGATTAGAATAGGCAGGATCCACAATCAGTGGCAGATGATTAGACTGGCTGGTCAAGAGCCCGGAAGAAGAAATAATGGAAAATTAGGGACAAAGAGGCTGGATAATGAATGAGGCATGTGGATGGAACCATGGGAGTGGGCAGAACATTTGAAGATGTTTGCGTCACAGATTAATACCTAACAGGGAACACTTACAACAGAATAGGTATTAAACAACTATGTAAACAAAAGGACTTGGCCACTTGTGTCATCCAGCCTTTTTCAACCTCCACAGCAGTGCTGACACAAAGAGCATATGAACAGACTAGCCACGGTGGTAGGGATGAAGCTGTGCATGGGTCCAACAGCTGAACTCTTCTCATCTAGATTGATCTAGTTATCGCTGCTGCCAAGTATCTGTCTAACCTGCCGCAGCAAAGACCAAAGTTGAGCCCCATGAATCAGCACCACTTCTCAAGACGAGCAACCAACCACTTGGTGACAAATTGACTACATCTGTCCTCTACTCAGGATATGGATTTGCTTCTACTGCTCACAGAATCACAGGCAGGATCACCATATAAGGGCTTACAGAGAGTCCAGTTCACTGATACAAGATCCCACTGACATCATTATCAGATCAAGCCATACAATCGGGGAGGTGCAGAAATGGGCACATTACTGTAGAACCCACTGTGCCTATCACATACCACACCACCTGGGAGCTGCTGACACAGCGTTTGGAATGGCTTGTTGGAGGACTAAGTGAGGTCATAGCTTGGGAAAATGCAATATCCTCCGGGATACAGTACACACTTTAAGTCAATTATATTTATGTTATTCTGTGTCCTTACTAGGTTGAACACATGGCTCCAGAAACCAAGCTGGAGTGGCTCCATCTGCCATCATTCCCTGTGAGTCACTTGGAGAATTTGTACTTTCAATCTACAAATATGGTTCTGTACATTTAAAAGTTCTGGTTTCCAGAGGAGAAATGCTTCTACAAGTGGCATAGCAAGAGTCTTACTAAACTGAAAGCTGTTACTGCTACCCAGCTATTTCCATGTCCTCATGTCGATAGCTCATATGCTCCAATTACTATGCTGGTGCAGGTGGTTTGACCTTGATCATCATCAGGACATTGGGGACTGCAGCTACACAGTGGGTGTGGCAGGGGAGTATATGCTTAGCATCCAGGTGGATATGTTTAGGGATTCTGTAACACTCCTCTGTCCAATTTTGATGTAAACAGACACGAGGAGCAACCATGGCTTAAGAGGGAACAGTGATTGGGGCTCAGGCCCTTGGGAGTTTAGAGTGTGAGCCATCTAATCAGGTAAACCACCTGCACCAGAACAGGTGCTAGCCAAGGATGAAGGGAAAATAAAATGGGTGATAGAGAAGGGGAAGGGCAAGGATTGATGATTCTCTCAAGACTAGCTTTAGCCATGGAGGCTGTATGTGGTTTATCTCACTAATATTCCTCTTGTATTTTTCCTCTAGGAAAAGAAAACAATTAGAATTCCAGAGGAGCTGCTCCCAAATCTCATCTCATGAATCAAATTGGTCCAAATGGCACCAAGGTGGACTATAACAGATGTCCATTATGTTGCCCAGATCTTCATCCAAGATGAGCTCTCATTTCCTGAGCTTCTGGGAGTGCTGGCAGCTGATACTGTTATCTGAATGCCTTTCTAGGACTTTCTCTTGACTGAAGAGGGTTGTGTTGCCCAGTGTTATGCCCCCTCCGAGATACAGTCCATAGCTGATCACTAATAAACAGTGGTTTCAAAGGCATACCTGCTTGCCCCAATTGGGAACAACTATGCCAGCCAGCCCAGCTTCACAGCTCCCTGTAGGAGCAGCTGAGACCTTTGTTGTGGCTGCCTCAATTCTCCCTCCTTCCCTCCTCTACAGATGTTGATCCTGAGCTCCCTCTCCAGTAAATTTCCTATGTGCAGATCTTCATGTCAGAATCTGCTTCCTGGGGAACTAACCTACAACAGATACAAATGCCTACTATGTGAAATGGAAGACTAAAAGTGTGACATGAGTGGTATAAGTACTCTGCGACAGGGATATAAAGTCAGAAATCATTTCTGGCAGAGGTGGTAAGTCAGACAACGGAGATATTCTGAGTTGGACTTCTGAGATAGGTATTATTTGATAGGTGGAGGGGAAATAAAGTGGCATAAGACTCAGACAGGTAGAATTTTGATAAATGAATTGGTGAGGAAATGGCATAAATGCACAAGTGAAAAAATAAAATCAGAGCTTAAAGAAAGCAAGTGATACAGCTGGGCAGGAATATGGGGTCTATGTTGAGATGTGCCAGAATGAATGACAGGCTAGGGCCTGTTCATAAGGGTCTTAAATGCTGGGGTCAGGATTGTGGTCTTCATTTACTAGGTGGTTGGATACCATTTTGAGAACTTAAGCAAAAAAGATGGAAAACTCAAAGCTCTATATTGATGTAAAGTGTAAAGAAGCAAGAATTAATATAATGAAAACATTATAATTTTAAAGTAAACTTCCTAAGAAGTTGAGCTAACAACGAGATGGGATGTCTTACATTATAATTTTAGAGTAAACTGCCTAAAAAGTTGAGCTAACAATGAGATGGAGAGCAATGAGCTCTCCATTATTTAAATAGAGGCTGAATTTCAATTCTATGTAGAAGAAGTCTCGTGTTAACTAGAAGATAAGATTTGGGGGGGACTTTTCTTCTTTCACACTGATATTTACTAACTTGGATATTGTGCTAAGTGCTTTATAGATATTTGTATTTAATTCTTACAAGGTGGTAAGATAGAGAAACTGTTACATTGAAAATAATTAACAAAGAATGTCAAGTGAACAGTGCTAAATAAAGAAAAATCTGGTGCATTAAAGGAGGAGAAGTACCAAAGTTAGTCAACAAAAGGAGAAAAAAAGAAAATATAAGAGTAAAAAATATATTATGCAAATGGCCTTTTCAGGAGAAAAATAGTTCAGAAAATATAAAAAAAAGTTAGAAAATGTTGAGAAGCAAAATTATAAGGTTAAAATTCACCACAAATATATTGACATGTCCAAGTTCAATTAATGATGAACTGGCCTCTTCCTACATTGGACTTGACAGAAGTGCCAACAGAATAGGTAATGTGATAAATAAAAACTGGATCACTTTATGTAGAATTTAGAATTTTTGAAAACTGGTTGTATGATTCTGTACCCACCTTACTCAGGGAGAGGCTATGAAAAGCAGTCAGACTGGAGAGAAGATTTGTGAAGTTTTTTTTGGAGTAGGTTATTCATTCAACAAGTCTGTACCCTCCCCAAAGGGATGAAGTTTGGGTTGCTAATCCCTTCCTAAGCCTAGCAGGGAGGACCTCCAGGAGATAATGGGAGAGCTTAATATTCCTCAAGGTTAGAGATACAAGGCTGGTGCTTGGCTTGCCCCAGAGAAAGCTAAACTTGCTTGTGGCTGGTCTTCATTTGGCTAGGCAGTAATTATAATCAAAAGAAGAAACACTTCACATTAGGTAGTTATAACTCAGATGCTGCCCAATAGGGTCACCTGAAGGGATGGTGGGATCTCAGCAGTAAGAACACAGTGGCAGAAGCAAGATTCCTAAGGGTGAAGGATGGCGTCACAAGTAGCCACCTAGATAGAAAAGTAGGTAGTACCTATGCTGGTCCAAACAATTCCCCAACACAGGGTCTCACACAACTCCAAGAATTTAAAACTCACGAAAAGGAGTGGGAGTGTGTGAAGGAGTTAGGGCAATTGTTTCCCTATAGATAATGATAAATTAAACTAAATTTTCCATAATGAGTCCCTACATACCAAACTACAACCTCATGTATGAATACTTTTGTGTGTGTGTGTGACAGCTAGGTGAGTGTCAGCCAATCACAGTGGGCAAGAAAGGAAAACTGAGCTGCAACTAACCAAGCAACTTCTGTACCTCGCTTTCATTTTCTGTCCATAAATTCTCTGCCCATCTTGCCCAGAGCTCTGAACCTGACACACAAATTGTTCTTTGCTCAGTTGAACTCTGTTAAATTTAATTCATCCAGAGTTTTTCTTTCAACAACAAAGATTGAGATATTTGAATAATATCTTTGTTAGAGCGGACATTCTAATTTCTGAATTGACGCTGTTTGTATTTTTAACATGATCCAAAGACTGTCAATTACTTATATGGCTGAAAAGCCATAAAATTTCCCAACTTTCTATTCAAATACAGGAAACATAGAAAGCCATGGGGCAACATGGGATGACAAATAACGATGTGTTTTGATCTGAAACACTGAATAATATAGTTACAGTGTTTACACAATAGTTATTTGAGAAAAAAAATAAGCTTGCACCAAAAATAGAATGGAAAGTACAAGCACAGGGAAATAGCAGGTCACTTTACACAAGAAGTAAAGTGAGGCTCAGAGAAGAGGAGTGACTTGTCCCTGTCTGTTTGGCTAGTCAGCAGCAGATCTGGGATTCCAGACCAACTCTCCAGATCCTAAGCTTTTATTTTATATTCACTGCTACACTAGCAAGATTGTGAGCTTTTAATACCAATGCAACACTGCCTCTGTTCCTTCTCTTCTAAGGATTATGATTACAGTTATACTCATCAGTGTCTGTTGGATACTAGTACTATGGTTTATAGGAGAAAGTTCACACTTGTCATAGTTGTGAAAGATTATTGTGAATTGAGAAAGCTAGCGAGGGCCCTTGGAACAATGGAACATAGCCCGAGGCTATAATTTTGTTTTACACATTACAGTGTTTTAAGGACACTGGTGGCCAGTTCTTTGAGATGAAAATAATGCATCTTTAAGAGCTAAGTAAAAGAGCATAAGCTCGTCTCTAGATAGCCAGATAGTATCTGAAGTCAATAAAAGGAAATAATTCAGAACCTCTTTATCCTCAATCCTCCTCCAATTGCCATTTCCTTTCCTTCTTTTCTTCCTGCTTTTCCTCACTTCTTTCCAAATAGCCTGGGCTGATAGACAACCCTTAGGTAATCATTGCACAGTACAATTAATGCCTCTGTTTACAAGATTCTTGCTAGTATTTTATTTTTACTCTCTGTAGTGTTTAGCCTTTAAAAGCAAGTAAATATGGAGATATGTTTTTTTGGCTGCCTTTCTCTTTGGCATATGGTATTCATGCCTTTGAAACTTTGTGTTGTTGTTCTAGGGCATTTCACTGATGAGATTTATCAAAGGGCACCCACAAATCAACTGCTAAAAGATTGCCTGAATACAAACTGTTATTAGGAAAATGATCACAACAAAAAAACAATAACAGAGGATAGCTTTAGGAAAAGTCAATTCTCTTTAGAAGGGTTTATATGCTTGCTCCCAGAAATAATTTATCAAAGTCTGTCGCTCTGAATGAAATTAGATTTCCTTTTTAGCTCAGTGATAGGCTATTCCTAAAAAAGCAAAGCTCAGAAGCATGGTAAAAAAAATTATTTTTACTCATGGAAAGAAAAGTTTGCAGTGTTATTTCTAGAAGGGATGGGAACAAGGATTCGGATATGTATCTGCCTGTAATGAATTCCCTCTCACCCCAGGCATAAGGACCATCACAGTGTACAGACAGTATCGAATATTTTCAATATTTGATATTATTTGGTTAAAATATAATCATATTCTCATTCCTTTCTTCAAGCATAAGTATCAATCAGGTTGAAGAATATAAGCTGAAGCAAATCATAGTAAGAAAACCCAACACGAAGCAATTTTCTTACTCATTTTTTCATTGTTTTCTTTTTGTCTATTTCCCTTATTTGCATTGTAGTTAGTTCCACTAAGCTGCTATTTACTTACCCATGTTGAGGAGATGGGGGAAAGCTTTTGGTGTTTCTGGCTACGGGTTACCCTGTCCAGGAGTTTAGGTCATTCTGTGATGAAGATGGTGGAGAAGGTCAGCAGTCTGCAGTGAATTCACCCACCCACATCAAGCTCGAGACAGCCAGTGCTGACAATGTGGGGCTGACACTGAGGCCAAGTTTAGAGCTGCTAGTATGGAATGACTGTGACATTGAACCTCCAGTCCAGGCCTCCAGACTATATTCAGAACTGACTATCTTCTCCAACTTGCTGTGACTAAATCTGACCTGCCTTCACACTGGCTTTCTTCCTAATTTCTAGATTTTTTTAGACTTAATGCTATGCAGTGCGAAGAGCTGAAATGAGGCTAAAGGAGGTTCAGATCAAAACTCTACACATATAGCTTGATCTTAGGCAAGTAATTTACTTTTCCTGAGGCTCTGTTTCCTCCTCTGTAAATTGTCAGTAAAGATTCCTAGAGGGATGGGTGGAGGGAGGGTAATTGGTGGGACCACACCTATGGTGCATCTTAGAAGGGTACAGGTGAAACTTACTAAATGTAGACTATAAATGTCTTTTTTT
>CAUYRH010082732.1:0-15305 GCA_963574655.1 Perodicticus potto | reverse complement strand
TTTCTAGGTGAAGTGAATAAAATTAACAAGATTCACAAACCTATGATGTAGATTCAGAAGATTAACACTTTGGAGAGTGCATTCAAGCAAAACGATGTATGGAAACATTTGGAGTCGTGGAAGAAGCCCAAGTGCCCATCGTCCCTTAGCTAATTCTTTTTTGGTGTCCAAAGCCTGCAGTTCTAAGAGGCCAGAAGTCAAAGCGAGCACCAGTGTGGTAGGTCACCTCTGTTATTCCCATGTGTCAGAGAAGCTTGTTCTGGCGATGGCCCTCATTATTTTCCCAGCCACAGCTTGTGCAGAATTTGGAAGTAGTAGCTATGATGGCCCACATCGGCCCCTCAACCCAGACCAGACTTTGGCTTTGGGGATAGTATTGCAATTAAGTATGCAATATGGCTCTTTGCTGATAATCCCCTTGCTGCTGCTGGGAGGCAGAAGCAGCTTTGCTTCTGCCTCTTACTAAAGAGCTTTCTTTTTAATTCAAAACTGGGCTCTTAAAGGAGACAACTAACTCTTTCTGTATTTATTGAACATTAAAGCTAACATTGTAAAGGCCTGATATTGAACACAAAGGCTAGTTCATCCTATAGAATGGTGGCTACTCCCTCATAAACTCCCTCCCAGTGGCAGAGAGGGGAGGCTGAGAGATTGGCTTTTCTCAGGAGCACCCAGTTGGTGCCCAGAAGCTCTGGATTTTAGGAAAGCCACTGAGGCTGCAGAGGGGCAAAGGGGGAGGAGGGGCAGGCTGGCCTCCAGCTCACTTCAGGGGACCGCAGACCCAGAGATGGAGCTGACGTGCTCATTTCCACACAGATGCCATCCATAGAGCCCTCCTGGGGCCTCCAGGCACTCTGGGATCCAGCTCTGGGGCTGGGGCTGCTTTTCATGCCCAGAGGCCTCCAGATGCTGTGCCAAGGCCTCCCCCTTTTCCTGCTACCCCTTCTCGAAAGGCCCTTCAACTCTCTTGTCCACAGCCACAGAACGCTCAGCCTCCTGCCCAGCTCACAGCGCGGGGCATTCCTCTTTCTTCCTCTGTCAGGTGTCTTGGCTGCCTGTTTGTTGCTCCGTCTCTGTCCTGAGAGCTCACTGAGTGCAGGGGACTTTCTTACTCTCAGGAGACCTGGCCTTTCCTTGAGCAAGCCCTGGATGAGCATTTGTTGAATGAATCCAAAGGACAGCCTGGGGAGTGGCAGGGTCTTCTGTCCAGCCCTGCTGGGTGACTGTAGGGAAGTCCCAAAGCCTCTCTGGGCCATAGGCTTCTGTCTGATGAAGGGAGTTGGGTCCTTTAGTCCTGACCTCCCCAGGGTCCCAGGGATGAAGAGCTGGAGGTGAGAGTGTATTTGGTGAGCACGCGTTGGCTGTACAGACCTCCACTGTGGTCTCTGGGGGCCAGATTCTGTGCCCAGCCCTGCCTTTAATGCCTTTTGGTTCTCCTGGGTGGGCACTGAGAAGTCCTTTAGAACCCTGAGCTAGTGGAACTAACACCAACTTTATTCATCTGGCAACAAGAATTTGGTTGGCAATAAATTGCTTCCCCAATGAGAGCATAATCACTTCTCATCAGATTAGTCCTCGCCAGGAGCTGTTCTGAAATTTTTTCTGTGGCTGATATAGCACTAACTCCAAAGGAAAAAAATTAAAAACAAATTAGATGCAAGGATGATGAATTTGATGAAGGACAGAGATTCCTAGAGGCTTTTCCTCCCATAGAGAAGCTCAATAGGTGGGGAGTGGGTGGCAGGCGATCCGAAGACGCTGCCAAAGAAGTCAGAGGTGGGGAGTTGGCTACTCCCCACAATCCCCCTCCCGGAGGCAGGAGGGAGTCTCAGCCCCATCCCACCACACTTGCAGACATTTACTCTCTGGCTAAGCCGGCAATCCAGCAGTTCCCACAACCTGTTTTGTGAGCTCAGTGAAACCCAGGTCTCTGTCCTTTCATGTCCAACTGCAACTTGCATGAAAGAGTAACTGGAGGCAGACACAGCAGAGCTCTGGATGTGAGATTCTGTGTTGTCCCCAACGCCAGACCCCAGGAGGCCTCCTAAGCCAATGGCCAGACCCAAAACCACAGCTCAGGGTAAGGGGTGCAGGCTTCCCTAGATTCTTTGGTCCTGTTCAAGCAAATGTGCGTATTGTCTCCAAAGTATTTCCAGCCTGCCACACATCTTGAATACCTTTCATTTCTCCAGTTAAAGTTTGCATGGGTCTGAATGTTTGTGTCCCCACCAAATTCCTGTGTTGAATTCCTAACCCCCAGGTGACAATATTAGGAGGTGGGGCTTTGGGAGGTGATTTGGTCATGGGGCAGAGCTCCTCATGAATGGGTTTAGGGCCCTTATAAATGACACCCCAGAGAGGTCCCTTCCCCGTCTGTCATGTGGTAACACAGCAAAATGTCCCTCTATGAACCAGGAGGCAGGACTTCACCAGACCCCACATCTGCCAGTGCTTTGATCCTGGACTTCCTAGCTTCTAGAGTGTGAGAAATAAATTTCTAAGTTTGTAGGCTACCCAGTTTATGGTATTCTGTTAGGGCAGCTGATGGGTTATGACAAAGCTCACTTCCAGGATCCATCTCCTCAGTCTCCGAGGCACTATGTCCACCCCTTCTGACATGTCTTCCACTATTTGCTGTCTCAGCTATTGACCAAAACACAACTGGAGAGGTACTTACACCTGTTCTTGTCTGGGCCTCCTCCCGAGAGTGACCCTAGCTGATGGCCCACACTGAGGAGTCATAAGTAGGGCACCTGCCAAGCGATTGAGCTCCTCTCTACATAGAAACATCTGCAAGTAAATTGATGGACACCAAAATAAGCCACAGATGGAGACCCTGCGACCCTGCAAAAAACGGTCTTTGGAGAGTGAAAGTAATTTACTAAACCTTATGTCATAAGGCCACTGGCTGAATTCAAATTCCAGCCATGGACCCTGACCTCCTCCTTAACTCATCTCTGATCCTGGCCACAGACGGAGTCACCAAATCTCCAGAGCCTGGTCCTTGGGCAACCACCTCAGCCACAAAGGAGCCAGGGCCGGATTGCAGAACAGTGCGTGGCTGTAACTATTCAGGCCACAGGACGAACCTTCAAACCAGCCTCAGAGCTCCTTTCACAAATTTCATTTGGTTAGAATTTTATGTCAGTCGTGTTCCTGAGAGAGAGGTGGGTTTTCACCTCCTTACAATGCACATCACTAATTTGGACCTCTGGAAGTTATTGGGGTGGGGGAGCAGAGCATAATGTTTACTTCTTGTACATAGACTGCCTAGATTGTTGTCACATTTGGGGACTCCGAGTCAGTTTAGCATTTTAAAGAAGCTAAAGAATATGTAAAGCATCCTAATAAAAATCTTGTGAAAGCCCAGGCGGGAGGAATAATCATTACGCGAATGCATCCGGCTGGTATTCCCAAATGTACCTTTTGCTTATGTAAAAATCTTTTCCCCTGGTTACCAGTCTCAGGAAATGGCAATGTATTTACCTTTTCTCCCTATTTTTTTGAGAACATTGGAATTTCTGAGTCTGGTTTTTGAAGTTCCGTGATGATTTTCTTTTATGAAGCAAGGCATAATATAGGCAGCACCACTAATAGGCCCCGAGTTTTGGAATCAGACCCCCAGAGCTCCACCACTAACTAGCTGTGAGACACGGAGCTCTTTAACTTCTTGAGCCTCAGATTCTGCATTTGTAAAATGGGACCAATAAAACTTATTTCTAGGAGGTTATAGGATGACTACCCTGATCAGTATTTGTAAAGTCCTTGTCATTTAGCAAGTTCTCAGTTAAGACTCCAAAGCTGTCGTGACCAATGCCCCATCCCACCCCTTTTCCAAGGCCACTCTGACAAGGAGACTGTGTGTGTGAAATGCTTTCATCGGGTGTTATGAGCAGTTCTAACCTGAAGGATGGTTGTTTATGAGCCGTGGTGGACCTGAGGCCCAGCTGAGGGTGCCGAGTGGACCTCAGATCAGGGCACAGTGCAGTAACGTTTGGTCATTTGGACCCCCATCCCTGGGGTCACACGGTTCCAGAGCTGCATAACGGGATAGGACCCACAGGAGGACTAAACAGCTCTCCTTGGGTGAAGGGATTCTTCCTTTATTTCCCATGGTGCTTCCCAGTATGCACTTGAGTCCCTGGAGATCTTACACAGTGGACTCAGAGTCCCTAGTTCTGGGGTGGGTCTGAGGTCCTGCATTTCTGACAAGTGCCCAGGCTGGTCAGTGTTCGGGCTGGTGGAGCAGACTTGGAATGACAGAGTCGCAGAGTGGACTTCGCAGCCTGGTCTGTGCACCATAATCACCTGGAGAGCTGTAAGAAATAGCTGTGTTGGGCGGCGCTTGTGGCTCAAAGGAGTAGGGCACCGGTCCCATATACCGGAGGTTGGGGGTTCAAACTCAGCCCCGGCCAAAAAAAGAGAGAAAGAAATAGCTGTGTACAGGTTTCACTTTAGACCCTTAATGAGAACCTCAGAACCGCAGGAAGAGGAGTGGGGTGGGGCATTGGTCACATAGCTTTGGAGTCTTTTTCATTTTAGTACTGACCTACGACTTGCTGACGGCCAGTTCCTCCCACCCATTCAGTCAGGAGCATCTGGGATTTTATCCCTGAAATGCCAGATTGTGGAGGGGACAGGGAAGTGAGTGGACACAATAGCAGCCCTTCCCTGCAGCTGCTGCAGACCCCTCCTTGGATCCACGACCCCTTCCCATGTGCCCTGGCACACAGCTGCTGCCCAGCCTGCAGACACGGCCAAGCATAGAGCCAGGGCTGGAGAAGGATTTTACAGCTCTACTCTCTTGGGGCTGCTGTTCCCAAACTGAGACCACCTGGGCTTCCTGATCCCCAGCCAGATGTGTGGGGCCCCTTGGACAGCCCATGGGTCCCCTCTGTGCTGATTGTGCTAGCTACTGCAGAGGCCAAAATAGCTGTATCGTTGAAGGTCCCAGCCCAAGGCTCAGTTGGAGGGGTGGGGAAAGGCCAGGCCAAAGGGATCAGGGGCCACAGGCTGGGCTCACACGCTGGCCATGTGATCGGTGTGGGGTGGACAGATATTGGGTGAAGGGCTGAGGATTAGAGGTGAATGGGAAGAGGTAGCAGGGCTCCAGTCACAGACCCTAGCAACCAGGGCGTGTGCATTTTGGGGCCTAGAAAAGGGGAGGGATCGGGGAGCAGTGCTAGACTCCAGTTCCAGTACCCCTGAAATATGGGGCAGGGAAGGACGGTGGCAACCCGAGAATGGGAGATAGCATCCTTGGAACCTGCTGCCCACCCTCCACACAGGTGCATGCCCTGGGTTCCGGGGGCAGGGAGAAATGGGGCGAAGCAGGGAGAGGGAACGTGAGGTCAGAAGGACCAGGTGCCGGGTGGGGGATGCTGAGTTAGCTGCACCGCCTCCTGACTTAGGGTGGTCACTGGGTGGGCAGGGGGAGGGGTATGGGGACAGGAAATATAGAAGGCTGTGTCTCGTGCCATCTTCTCTCAACCAGGGATCTTTCAGTGGTTTCTTGTCTGGGCCCATCACGAGCCATAGCAACTTCAGAGCAGACTCCTGACAGTGTCTGGCTTCCAGAGCTGTGGGAGGCTGTGCAAAGAATAGCGGATCACGTCTTTTGTATCAGGGGGTTTCTCAGAGAAACAGAGCCAAATTTCTTCTTCAAAAGCTGGTAAACCTCAGCTTTTGTTCTTAAGGTCTTCAACTGATTTGATGAGTGACCCCTCCCCCCATTGTCAAGGGCAATCTCCTTTACTCAGGTCAACTGATTGTACAAGCTAACCACATCCACAAAATTCTTTAACAATGACATCTAATTTAGCATTTGGTTAAATCACTGGGTGATGTAGCCTAGCCAACTTGACATATAGAACTAACCATCACCCACTCTGTGGTTGGTGTAGAAGGGCTGTGTATTCTCCCATGTGTCTGCACAAGCAGATACTCACTGGGTGTTCAGTGGGCACAAGAATAGACTGTCCCCCCTCCCCTCCACTCGTTCAGGTCCTCATCATCCAAGAACTGGACCATTGCCACAGTCTCCTAACTGGAGCCTTTTCTTTCACCTCAGTTTTGTTGTGCCACCATAGCCAGAGGGTTTGCCCTAAAAGACAAATCTAATCAGCTCACTGTCTGTCTTCCTGTTAAAAGTACTTTGGTTGTCTATATTTTAGCACAACTTACTTCGAGCTGAGTCCATACATGTAGGGACTGCTAAATACTTCCTGAAAAATCCAGCCTGTGTCCTATCCCTGAGTCCTTGCTCATGCCTAGAATGCTTTCTTTGCTCTAGCAGTAGATCCAGGCTTCCTCTATGAAATTTTTCTTTGTTCCCTCTTTCCCTTTTCTTCTCTCCTCCACTCACCCCATTCACTGGTCCACTCCCAGAGTCTGCACAAACTTCCAGCACAGTGCCTGGCACACTTCCTGACACCTTTCTTCTAAATCCCCTCAGACACCTGAGACTTAAAGGAGATGGCTGTGACCCCATTAGGGTTGATAAGCATCATACACCTTCTTTCTACTGATGCAGAGCAGAGGGGATGAGAGAATGGAAGCCAGCACTCACCCCATGACAAGCTTCACACGGATCACTTTATTGAGTCTTCATGACTCCAAAAGGCAAGTACTTCAAATAGCCCCATTTGCAGGTGAGAAAACTGAGGCTCAGAAAGGGTAACACAGTGACGCAGCTACTAAGGGCAGAACCAGCACTTGACCTTGGGCATCAGCACTTGACTGGTGCCAAAGTCACCCTCAACCATCCTGATGCACCATCTCCTCGGAGCACACAGTGTTGTTGAACAATTTGGCGAAAAGCACTTTGTTTAAGTTGATTCTGATTATAATTTGATTAAAAGGGAATATTTCCACTTTTATCATTTGTATAGGTAATATATATCATTATATATAGGTAATGTTGATACGTGATGAGTTTTTCCTAATTTATTTTTCATTTGGCTATAATTCACATATCATAAATTCATCTCTTTGTACTGTACAATTCAGTAGCTTTTAGTATATTTATAAAGTTACACAACCATAGCTGTTATCTAATGTCAGAACAGTTTTTTTAACCCGCCAAAGAAACCCTTACAAATTAGTAGTCATTCCCCATTCCCCTCCCCCGTTCAGCAATCACCAATCTATTTTTATCTCTATGGATTTGCTTATTCCGGGCATTTCATAAAAAGGGAACCACGCAGTAGGCATGTGGTCTTTGTGGTACTTCTTTCGCTTAGCAGAGTATTTCCAGGCTCACCCAGGCTGGAACATGTATCGGTACATCCTTCTTTTTTATGGTGGAATAATATGCTATTGTTCAGTAGGATGAATAATAAGAGATATCCACATCCTTATCTCTGGAACCCATGAACATCACCTTATATCTCAGAAAGGACTTGGTGTGCATGATTAAGTAGGGATTTGGGGATGGGAAGAGTATCCTGAGCTATCTAGGTGGGTCCTCAGAGTAATCGCACGTATCCTTAGAAGAGGAAGGCAGAGGGAGATGTGACTCCAGAAGAGCAGAAGGCAATGTGATGCTGGAAGCTGCGAGTGGAGTGATGTGCCTCGGACATGGAGGAAGGAGCACCTGCGAGGAGTGCAGGCAGCCGCCGGAAGCCGAAAAGGGCCAAACCCACACTCTTCCCTCAGAGCAGCAGTTCTCAACCTGTGGGTCGCGACCCCTTTGGGGGTCTCCTGCATATCTGATATTTACATTATGATTCATGACAGTAGCAAAATTACAGTTATGAAGTAGCAATGAAAATAATTTTATGGTTGGGGGTCACCACAACATGAGGAACTGTATTAAGGGTCGCGGCATTAGGAAGGTTGAGAACCACTGCCTCAGAGCCTCTGGAAGGATCAAGCCCTGCTGGCACCCGGCTCTAGCTGGTGAAGCCAAGGAAGGACTTCCAGCCTTCAGAGTTGTAAGGGAATAAACCTGTGCTGTTTTAAGCCACTCCATTTCTGCTATTTTGCTATCCTAGTAATAGGAAACTAATAATATAGATATGCCACATTTTGTTTATCCATCATCAACTGAGGGATGTATGAATTTTTTTTTTTTTTACTTTTTGGCTATCATGAGTGATGCTGCTATGAACATTCATGTACAAGTTTTTGTTGTAGGCAGATGTTTTCAATTCTCTTGAGTACATATTTATACATCTAGGCATGGAATTGCTGGGTCCTAGGAAATTGCTCAGTCTGCAACCCCATGAGAGTTGAGTAATAAAGATACTTTAACTTGGCTGGGCATGGTGGCGCACACCTGTAATCCTAGTACTCTGGGGCACCGAGGTGGGTGGATTGCCTGAGGTCAGGAGCTCGAGACCAGCCTGAGCAAGACTGAGACCTCATCTGTACCAAAAATAGGAAAAGTTGCCAGGTGTGGTGGTGCCTGTAGTCTCAGCTACTCAGGAGGCTTAGGCAAGAGGATCGCTGCTTGAGCCCAGGAGGTGGAGGTTGCTGTGAGTTATGACGCCAGGGTGACAAAGTTAGACTCTGTCTCAAAAAAAAAAAAAAAAAAGATACTCTAGGTTGATTAAGTTCATTTTATTTTGTTTTTGCATATCCTCAGAGGCCTGCATGGCTATCAAAGAGGGCAGGCTAATGACTGGGCAGCATGACGAGGTTTTCATGCAGGAGCCCTGGAGATGACAGGCAGCCTTAAAGTTCTGAAAAGCTTTTCTGGAACTTAAGCTGCCATTTTGTGCATAAGCAGCACTTTTGGAGTGCCAAAGGAAATGGGACTGTAATCACTTTTTGTGTGTGCATTTGTTTGAAAATAGAAGTGGGTATGCTGTCTCTTAAAGTGGATACTAAAACAGTACAGATATGACTAATTTGCTAAAAATAAACTGACAGTCACAACAGGAACTGATAAGGACAGGGTTCATCTAAAGGATTCAGACATAACAAATATGGCCTGGGTTAACTTACGTGAGCCTAGAGCCAGGCAGGGGAATGGGTTCTTTTATACTGGTTTTTGGGTTTTTAAAAAATTCATTATTATTGTTATTTATTTTTAAAACAGAGTTGGACAGGCTGTTTTATTACAGGGCTTCTCTGAACCTTTTATTTTCCAGAATGTTAGGGAGTACACACGTTTTGTTTACATACTTTGTTTTTGTACAGATTGAGTCAAAGTTATACATGGAAGTGTCCCCTTCACCCAGATTATGTGTGCTGTACCCAACAGGTGTGAATTTACCCATCCGCTTCCGCCCACCCCAGCTTGATTTTCATTGAGCTTTCCTTCCATACACGCACTTAAGTGTTGATCAATTATTTCCCCAGGTATTAGTTCTGAATACCTGTGTTTGTGTTTCCCTTCTTGTGATATTTCATTTAGAAGAATGGTTTCCAGTTTCCTCCAGGTTGTCCAAAAAGACACTAGACCATCATTTTTTCATGGTTGAGTAATACTCCATAATATACATATACCACATTTTATTAATCCATTCATGTATTGGGGAGCACTTGGATTGTTTCCACATCCTTGAGATCGTGAATTGTGCTGCCATGAACATTTAAGAGCAGTGTCCTTTTTATACAATGACTCAGCAGTGAAATTGCTGGATCAAATAGTAGGTCTACTTTTAGTTCTTTGAGGTATCTCCATACAACTCTCCATAGAGGTTGCACTAGTTTGCAGTCCCACCAACAGTGTAGAACAGTTCCTTCCTCTCTGCATCCACACCAGCCTCTGCTGTTTTGGGACTTTTTAATACTAGCCATTCTTGGTGATATCATATTGGTTTTTGAATTTAATTCTCACCAGAACCTTATTAGGGAAATACTGCTTTCTACCATGTGTTACAATTGAGGATGCCATGAGGGCTATAAAGTGTTTACCCAAGTCACAGAGCTGCTATGTGATGAAGTCAGAATTCAAACTGGGTTTGTCTGCCTTGAGAATTACCTTTATTTTTTTTTTTATTGAAAAAGGAGAAATCTCCTCAAGGTATCTGTTTGGGTTTATACATACACATACTGAGAACTCTCCAGCAGTCACTCGATGTAAAACTTCTCTGGTTCACTTTACAGTGGGAAGTCCTAAATAAAATGAGGTGGAGACAGGAGCCTTACAATTCTGCAAGTAAGCTGACAGGGGCAGAGACACTGAGAAGTCTCATGGCGGATTTTGTCTTATGGGTTTGTATTTTTGTTTCTTGAGAACCTACTTTAAACTAAGCTTCTCACTTGGTGCCCACAGCATCCTGTTGAGGAGGTTATTATGATCTTCACTTTATGGATCAGGAACAAGACACTTGGTGAGGTTATATCCATAAAATGACCCAGCTGTTAAATACACGTTATAGCCAGGATCTGATCAGGCTTGCTGATTTGAAAGCCCTTGTCATTGTCACCACAGGATTTTCTCACTTTTTGGTTTACAATGTGAGAACCAGAGAGATCTAGAGTTCTTCTTTCCTGAGCACATGGTAAGTGAAGCCCACAGTGAGAGGTTTGAATGAACACCTCTGGGACCTCTGTTGGCTCTGAGTTGGTGTGAGTGTGGTGAGCAGGGTCTCAGCACACCATGCAGTGGGCCACAGAGACCCATTGGTCCCATAGTGAAACCCAGGCCCAGAGAAGAGCACACCCTGAAGGCCCCGTGGGGATATGGGAAGAGCGTGATATTGGAACCAAATCCCGCTCCACCAATTGCTATTGGGTGAAGCTGGGCAACTGGTTTAATCAGAGCTTTTGTCTTCCCATCTAAAAAATGAGAATAAGCAGGCCCTGTGGAAGTGAGAAGGAAGCCAGGAATGTGTTCGGGTGGTGGGTAGTCAGCAGGCCCTGGCTTTCCCAGGCCCCACAGCTGATCACCTCCTCACCAGGGCATTCTTGGAGGCTGTTCTGAGGCTTATAAGGGCACCAAACTCTAGCATCCTCCCTCCTCAGTCACTGAAGAGGGGCTGGTCCCCACTGGTTAGGGTCACTGGCTCTCTAGCTCAGGACAGCAGGGCCCTGGGTAGAAAGGACATTCAGGCAAAGGGCTTTGCAGGTTCTGAAACCCAACTCAGCGTTTCCTCAGCCTGCAACCCCATGAGACTTGATGAACAAAGATGCTGCAGTCCCACTGGCCGCTGCTTCCTTGTTGCTAGGCGACCAAATATTTGCTATTAAGTTCTTGTTGATGAAGCTAATTGCAAAGGTTAATTGTCCTCTGAGATGAAAAACGCTCCAGGAATGTATTTAGGAGCTGGTCTCTGTGAAATTCTGAGAGAATGTGATTTCTTAAAAACCTGTTTTTTTAGACAGTAATGGCATCAGCACTTTGTTCTTCCTGCTTTATTCATCTGTTAGTGCTGAAGTTCTCAAACTCAATTAGCAATGGAACTGTTTGTTCAAGGGACTCTTACATGGAACCTCAACATAAGGGGCAAGGTGATGGTTAGCTAACTTGGAAGGGTGGGGTGGAGCTCGGAGCCCCGCCCCATCAGAGCCCCGCCCCATCGGAGCCCCGCCCTACTGGTCCCCAGCCAGAGCCTTGCCCCACAGCTTAGCTGTTGTGCATTTGATGCTGTTATAACGCTGTGAAGTTCTTGAAAGGTAAAGCTGTGGTCCTTCTACCTCTCTATCTCCAATGTCCAGCAGAAAGTAGATACCAGACAAGTGAACAGCAGATGCATCTCTAATAAGTACTATTCTTAACCTGTCAGGAACCTGGTTGGGTCAGATGGATACAACTAACACACTTTTGAGTCAAAGACCATATAATTGAGTTCCAACCCTGTTGCTGAGTTATAGGTCCCTGGAGAAGCAGGTCAGGGACATTAGAAAAAAAGAAATAATGGGTTTCCATGTGACCATCAGTACTTACTTGCTGTGTGACCTTGGGAAATTGTCTTTGTTCCCCTCCAGGAGGGGAGCCTCAGTTTTCTCTTTAGGTGAAATGATAAAGCCTATCTCACCTCTCAGAGTGAAGTACATGGCACGGTGTCTGGCACAGACCAAGAGCTCAATAAATGGAAGCTATTTTCTGTGTTAAGCTGAAGTGGTCCCTGTAATTCTGATTCAATGCATAGGAGGTTCCTAGGTCAGGCACAGTACTAGGGCTGGGGGGCAAAAGGAAGTGGGTGTGTAATTTACCACCAACAGTGTATAAGCATTTCCTTTTCACAGTACTAGGGCTGGGGGCAAAAGGAAATGGTGTAATTTACCACCAACAGTGTATAAGCATTTCCTTTTCTCTGCATCTTCACCCACATTTGTTATTTTTTCTTCTTAATAATAATAACCATTCTGACTGATATAAGATACCTTATCATGTTTTAAACTTGCATTTCTCTGAAGATTACTGATAATTAGCATTTTTTCATGTTTTTGTTGACTATTTGTATGTCTTCTTTTGAAAATGTTTATTCATTATCTTTTCCCTCTTTTTGATGGGATTAATTGTGGGATTTTTGTTTTGAGTTGTTTGAATTCCTTGTAAATTCCGGAATTTTGGAAGGATAGTATGCAAATATTTTCTCCTATTCTACCGGTTATCTGTTCATTCTGTTGATTATTTCTTTTGTTATGCAGAAGCTTTTTGGCTTAATTAAGTCCCTTTTGTCTATTTTTGTTTTTGTTGCTTGTGTGTACTTTTGAGATCTTAGTCATGAATTCTTTGCCCCTAGATCAATGTCCAGTAGAGTTTTCCTTAGTGTTTCTTAGAGTATTTTTATAGTTTCAGGTCTTATATTTAAGTCTTCAGTCTTTAAAACGTGTATAATAATATTGTAGGAACTATAGCATAAAAGTAAGTATTTATAGACCCAGTATACTGTCTGGGTCATAGCTATATCCATAAGCCAACTCAAATGTTAGCAATAATAATATTGAATATTTCCGAGGGCTTTTTATATGCTAGGCTCTCTTTCATGCACTGCATATACAGAGGGTGCCAAAAATATGTACATACATTTTAAGAAAGGAAAAAGTGGTATTACAATTGTAATTCTCAATGTATACTGATAACAAAACATGAACACAAGTCATGTTTGACTGCTGCAATTACAAGAGGTGCTCTGGGTGGTTACCATCAGCATCCAGACACTTCTGATTATGGTGAACTACCACTTGAGCAAGGTTGACCACAGTGTCCCCTTGTATTGCTGTGCATGCTGCTTGTCAGCACCATGCGTCTCAAACTTATCACAAATGCGTGCGGTTGTTAGGTGTGTTGGAGGTTCTGCTGCACACTCACACCTGCATTGGCATTGTATTTCCACAACAACCTCAAACTTCAAACACCACTTCCCAATGGTCTTGTGCACCTCCAAGGACAACCGTGCTTCTGCCATTGTCTTGGACTGCCCTGCCTGTCACACAGTGATTCTAGCATTCATTTGATAAATGCTACCTTTTGAGCAAGCATCATACAACACATTGCTATCATAATTCATTGCGACTTCAAATAATAACACGTAGATAATAACATCGCTTAAAATGTGTATACATTTTTTGGCACTTTAAATGTTTCTATGAGATATCTATAAATATAACTTCCATTTTGCATATGAAAAAACTAAGGCATAAACAGGTTAAATAATTTGCCTAGTAAGGGTAGAGCCAGGATTCAAGGCAATCAGTGATGCTAGAGCCAGAACTCTTTGATGCCCATAGTAAGTACCAATATTGTATATTTGGCCCCCATTAAGCCAGGAAGGAAAATTGCTGGTCAGGTCAGAGTCCTGTTTCTGTAGGCAGTGGGCTCCATTGCTTACCCTCTGGAAGCAGAACCTGAGCTGGGTGTGGCAGGGGATGGGTGATGAGTGATAACCACCACCCACACTCTGTTTCCATGACACCCAAGGGGTCAGTCCAACCTTGTCTGCTGTGTCATCCAGCCTGGGTTGGATATACCTTGCTGTGAAGGACATAGCGTGTGCCCGCACGTGCGCGCGCGCGCTCACACACACACATACATTCTTGTCTCAACTAAAGCCAGAGCAGAATCTACCTGTAAAGTAGGTATTGAGTTTCAGGTACAGTGCCAGGCTTTCTAACTTATGTTTCCTCACAACCAGGTGGGTATTTCTGCTTTATTTCATAATTGAAACAAGCTCAGTGCAGTCGAGTAACCTGCCCTTGGTAACAGAGCATGTAAGAGGCATAGCTGGAATTGAAACAAAAATCATTTTAGTTGAAATCCAGTGTACTTCTCACCATAAGAAGCTTCACCATTTCCTCTCCTTTATCCCCATGTCTCTAATCACCAGCTACCCCCAAAACAATGAAAAACAAATATGAAGTTGTATAAAGGTGAGCACCAACATCTTTACTCACCAATTTGGACCCATCTCTTTAGGGTTAAAATTTCATGCTGGGCCCACTATGGGTTCAAACTCTATAAGAAATAAAACCAAGAGCACTGTGGGCTAAGGATGCCTGTGTCTGCTTCCTGACTCATGGCCTCCCAGGGATAGATAATCTGAATTGTGATCCATGCTTTTAGCAGCTAATTGCATCTCTTAACTATGCCACTTCAGACTCAATCATATGAAGTTCAGTTCCTGGATTCTAATGCAGCTTGTCAGAGCAGCAGGGCAGAACACATCTTACTGGACATTGTCCTTGGTCTCCAGGGAGTTCAGTGCAGCAACAATCACCAGCCCCAGACTTGAGAGCTTCCAGTTGGAGTTAGTACTTGAAGTTGGGGTGTGAGTCGGTGCAGGGGAGGCTATAAGAGAGCTTTGCTCCATCTGGGTCCTGTCTGGGTCAGAAATGTAAACCCTGTGGACAGTGCTTGAACTCTGGCCCTAAATCATGGTAGAGCTTGGGACTTCAGGATAGAGGCCCATTACCAAGAATGTCTGTGCCTAACTCATAATAATAATGATGATGATGATAATAACAATAGACACCACTGAATAATTTCCTATGGACCACATACCTCTTTCTTATGCGCCACTTCTCAGTGTTACCTTTTTCTTGTTGCAGCTACAACACGAGAATTGCACCATTGCAATGACCAGTTGTGCATGAGCGTCTAGTCCATTTCATACTGCTTAGTCCAATTCATACCTGAGACTGGAAAATTTATAATCAAGATACACTTACTGGCTCCCAGTTATGGAGGCTGGGAAGTCCAATATCAAGGTGGTAGCACCTGGTGAGGACCTTCTTGCTTGTTGTCATCACAAGGTGGGAGGGTGAGAGAGAGCAGGAGGGGTTTGAATTCAGTTTTTTTTTTTTTTTTTTAAAAATACATGTATTTTATTATTCTTCATTACATTATTTCCCCCCTCCCACCCGTCCGTGATAAGGCAGAATTGATTTACAGAAAAGAATACAGAAAA
>CAUYRH010082731.1:0-20892 GCA_963574655.1 Perodicticus potto | reverse complement strand
AGAGAGAGAGAGAGAGAGAGAGGGAGGGAGAGAGAGATATGGGAGGAGATTTATTAGGGGAATTGGCTCATGTGATTACAGAGCTGCACAGTCCCAAGATAGGCTGCTTGCAAGCTAGAGACCCCAAGATGCTGATAGGATGGCTTATCCTAAGTCCCGAGATGCTGGAGGGCTACTAGTGTATGGCCTGAAATCCAAACACCAAAGAAACTGATACCTAAGTGCATGGAAAGAGAAGTGCATCCCATCCACAAGACAGAGAGTAGCCAATTCGTCTGTCCTGTTTTGTTCTATCTGGGCACCCAGCCAATTGGATGCTGCCTACCCACATTGAGGGTAGGTCTTCCCACGTAGACCTTTCAGATTCATATGCCAATCTCTTCTGAACACTGAACATACCCTTATAAACGTGCCCAAATCATTCTTTCCTTGTTCTCCTTAATAAAAAAAGTTTTAGTCAACATTTACTTCTTAGGCAGACATTGGAATTTCTCTTTGGAGTTGACCTTCTGTTTTACTTAGAAGGGATATTTGGGGAATTAGCTTAGTTCTTTCTTGCTGCTAAAACAAAAAACTTAGACTGGGTCATTTATGAAGAACAAAAATTTATTTCTCCCAGTTCCAGTGGCTGGGAAGTCCAAATTTTTGTTCTTCAAAAATGACCCAGTCTAAGTTTTTTGTTTTTTTGTTTTTTTCTTAGCAGCAAGAAAGAACTAAGCTAATTCCCCAAATTATTACAGAAAGAACTAAGCTAATTCCCCAAATTAGCTTAGTTCTTTCTTGCTGCTAAAACAAAAAACTTAGACTGGGTCATTTATGAAGAACAAAAATTTATTTCTCCCAGTTCCAGTGACTGGGAAGTCCAAATTTTTGTTCTTCAAAAATGACCCAGTCTAAGTTTTTTGTTTTTTTGTTTTTTTCTTAGCAGCAAGAAAGAACTAAGCTAATTCCCCAAATATCCCTTCTAAGTAAAACAGAAGGTCAACTCCAAAGAGAAATTCCAATGTCTGCCCAAGAAGTAAATTACCAACAATTCCTCAAATGGTAAATTTCCTGTTTGAAATGTTAATATCTAGACTTTTCCAGGTAGGCTTGGTCCCAATCTGACCAAAAACATTATTTTCTGACATACAGTATTTCTACATGAAACAATGTCCAACTTCTATATAAGAAAATTATGTAAAGATTAGTGTTCCAGAGTTAGAATAGAATTACATTCTTAACTCATTTATTTGTATATTCTTTAATAGATCCAGACATATTTCATTTATGTTATGGTAATATAGATTCCTGTGGGAGATACTAAAATACTCATGGTCTCAGATACCTGTGAGAATTCTTTTACTCAGGAATTTAGAAATATTATGAAATGATTTATTGAGAGTGACTTCCCCCAAATCCTGGAATTGAAACTTCTAGTTTCTGTCTCACCAGCATCCAGTAATAACTAAATCAGTGTGACTAATGGGACTGTCTGGATACTGGGCCAGTTTGGACTCTTTTTGTTCTGATAATCAATTTTCTTGCGTCTTTTCTCATGATATTATGGACTGAGATATCTTCTTTCAGAGCCCTTAGTACTGACTCAGTACTAAGTCTTTGTATTCGCAAGTGTTCAAAGAGTACATTATGAAAGCTCTATGAATGTGTTTGAAGAATTTGCTTTGCTCCAATGTGCACTGATAAATGGTTATGAAGAGGTTAAGAGGTGCCTACTTTGAAGCTGAATTGTCTGGATTTGGGTCTTGATTCTTCCACTTATGCGACCTTGCAAAGTTACTTAACATTTCCTTGTTTCAGTTTCTGTAAAATAAGTGATAATAATAGTTATTTATTTCATAGTGATATCATGAGGGTTAAATAGAGATGTGTACATGTGTATATAAAACATGTAGGCATTAAATAAATCTTATCATTTAGGATTTTGATCACATACTGTTTTTTCAAATACTTTAAAAAATATTGGTTGCCTGCTTTGTTTTTCTTCATGCTACTTTAACTTTCTTTTGCTAATTTGGGTATTCTGTCCTGCATTCCTGGCCTGTAGGCATAATTGCAGTTCTATTCAGAGTTATGGAAGAAATATTCTATACTAGAAAATGTCATTTACAACCTGGAGCCCAAGTTGAAATCAGATCTCATTTGTATCAGGCCCTAACCTTGTAATAACATCAAACATTATTCCCTCCTCTACCCACAGGGGTGTAGCAGATCCAAGAAAATCATTCTTTAATCACTTCATGTCCAATTTCCTATAGGCTACAAGTATACTCTGAAGCCAGAAGCATTGCCCTTTTACTGGTACGTACTGGAAATTTGCTAATTTTGGATCTCTATTTTTAGAAACACAATAAATCATGAAAATCAACATTATGGTGTAAACTATGTAAAAATTAAAGGTCTTTAGATGAAAGTGTTCTATTTCAGATGACTAATGAAATCTGACATATCCAACTTCCTATAATTATGTTGTCAGTTCTAGACCACTGTGTCTTATTACATTATTTGGCAGCTTTTTTTATCTCTTTGGCATTGTCAAGATTACAAAAAAAAGAAAATAATAAAAAAAGATAAGGATGAAATATATTTCTGATTGATCTTATTTCATAGGTCATGGTTTTTAGTATTGCATTTTGAAGCTGACTCTTAAAAGGAAAAAGCACTGTTCAATCGCTAAAAAATCTTAGGAGGAAATTTTTTTTTTTGGCGAGTTTTACGTTTGATGATATTGATGTGTTATTTTTTATAGAAAGGGACAGTAGAAGTAGTGGTTAATGTTACTTGCCCTTGAATCCAGCATTGCCACTTACCAGTTGTAAAATATGTAACCACACTAGTTGTGTGGTTTTAGTTGACCACTTCACCTTCCTTTGCTACAAATTTTCTAGCTTAAAAATGGTATAATCATGATGTCAAACTCACAGCATTATTGTGAGGCCCAAATAAGTCAGAATATGTGCAAATTGGAAGAGGATCCAGCACGTGGTAAATACTAAGAGGTAGTTTTTACTAAACATTTCAATAAAAGACATTATATCTGAGCTGACTTGTTCATATGTTGGAATGGAATAAATGTATTTTGCATTTGAGAAATCATCATTTTTTCAGTTTTAATTATATCTTCACTGGATTAATAACACTAGTTTTCCATTTGATTTCCGCGTATTCAGGCCTTTCCTACTTCACTGCGTCTGAAGCACCCTTGCCAAATCCATCTTCCTAAAAGTCAGATCAAATGCATCACTGTTCAGCTTTGGCTATTTAGTAGAGCTCTACTCACAGCATAAAATCCACGCCCTTTATTTTTAATTCTAAAATCCTTGGGTTTATCTAGTCTCAACCTTGGCAAACCTTGAATTTCACTGGTTTGCTCAATATTCCCTTAAAATGTTTTCATTTATTTCAGTTGTAAGTTTATTTTTCTCTCATTCTTCTGAAATACTTTTTTCATTCCTTACCATCCGCAGTTCATTGCTATTTGTACATATCAAGATAATCTATGCGTGTTTTTAAGAAAAGGAGGCACAGCTTACAATTTCCCCATATAAGCTGCTATTGCTTCAATGCGTCCTTTCTAAAATCCAGGTGTCACTAATGTGAGAGTGTTAGAATATGAGGCCTTTAACAGGTGATTCAGTCATGATAATACCTTCCCTGTGAATATGACTAAGTCCCTTAAAAGAGTTGTCTTAGAAGGGTACAGGTGAAACTTACTAAATGCAGGATACAAATGTCTTCATATAATAAGTAAGGCTATGTTAAGCAGTTTGATGAAAACATTTCAGATTGTATATGAAACCAGCACATTGTATCCCTTGATTGCACTAATGTACAAAATAAATTTAATAAAAAAAAAAATTTTAAAAGAAAAAGGGTAGTTTTGTTTTTTTTGCTCTTCCACTTTCTTCCATGTCAAGGTGCCGCAGGACTGTCCCATCGGGTACCAAATGCCAGTGCCTTGATCCTGGACTTCCCAGATTCCAGAACTGTGCAAAAATAAACTTCTGTTCATTACAAATTACCCAGTCTATGCTATTTATTGAAGCACAAATTATAAACAAGTCTATGTTAATTAATTGCTCAGTAAACATTCACCAAATGAATACTTTCTTCCTTACATTTGGTGAATCTCTCTTTTTGAAGAAGGGTGACTGGTTTAGATTTTTTTTGAATTGTCATATGAGCTGGTGGGGACTACTCCATCTGTAACTGTTCAAACTTCTTTAGGATACATTTAAGTAACTTCATATTAAAGACATGTAAATTTTATAATATTTTGTGATGTTACTTTTTATAATATATTTCTTTATGGTGATTAATAATAGCATGTCCCTACTCTATGCCAGACATTGCAGGTAGTATTCCATATATGAAATCTTTTTTACATTCTAACAACAACCCTAAACTTATGATAATGTATTATTATAATTTTTAATGTAACTGAAATTCATAAGGTTAAATTACTTTCCCAAGGTCTGTCGACCTATATGTATATTGAGATTCTCTTACTCTCAAAGGATACTGCCTCAATCTAAGGAAAGTAAATAATAACTAGATTTCGGGCAGCACCTGTGGCTCAAAGGAGTGGGGCACCGGCCCCATGTACTGGAGGTGCAGGTTCAAACCCGGCCCCGGCTAAAACTGGAAAAAACAAAACAAAACAATAATAATAACTAGATTTCCATTAACAATGGCTTTGAGATTTACTTCCTAAGAGTTTACTAGGAATTCCAGCTGAGAAGCACCTTTCATCTAGAAGCAGAAGAAACTGGCCTGGAACTCTCCATAGCCCCATCTCTGATTTCTGAGTTTATTGTATAATTAATTGTAGAACGTGATCAAGATTTAGTACTAAAATATAAGAAGAATTTAAGGTGTAAGATTGAGGTGACAGAAAGATGGCAGGTAATATACATGAGTTAGAGATCTCTAAAGGCAAAACAATTCCCTGCAGATGATGCTCTAAGAACATTATTTGAGATGCTGGTACCTGATATCCAAGAAGACGTCAAAGTTCATCTGCAGGATAACTTCAAATGAACTGAGACACTTATAAACAGAGTGTATATATGCAAATTCACAAAACATGTCTTGCAAAAAAAGATATACTATGTATGTAGCTTGATATGTGCAAAAGATTTGAAGCAGAATTTCTTCTGACCAAATCAGAATAATCATCTCTGCTTGAAAAGAATATTTAAAGCATCAGTCATGGCCTGGCACTCTCCCTGAAATGGAGAGTGTGTTTATGTATGGGTCAAAAGACCGTTCCTGTCGTATGTACTTCATCATTGTACAAAAATACATTTATTCTACTTTTTAAATTCCCAATCCAATGTTGTCTTCAATATCTTCTTATCAGCAATCTATATTTTAGTTGAAACAAACTACATTGCCCAGTTAAATTTTCATGTGTGTGTATACACACACAAAAATTCTGGATATGACGTAGATTTGAAAGAATAAAAATAATTTGCTCAGAAAGACAATAAATATAATTCCTACATTAGAAATTTAATTTTTATTTTATACTTTTGGGTGGATTATTTTCCTCCCCAAGGTGGTTAGACTAGTACAATACTTTTTCTTTTTTGAGTTTAAGAAGTACATTGAAAAACAAGGTGACTTATGTGTTAAATGGAATATAATTAAAAATGTTGAGTGGATTGTGTATGTGAATATGCACAATTTTTTTTTTTATAAAAGATGTCTTTCATGCTCTCTTGGAGGAGTTTACAGTTGCAAATACGTGATGTTTTGAAAAAGAACAATTCAAAAGGCAGAAATCCACCAAGGAGCAGTGGTGTTCATTATGCCCTTTGGGTAGGACAGCCTGAACAGATGGACCTTCAGTCTGCATTAAAGGTCAATTGATTTGTGACTTGCCAAATGAGTTTGGAATAGAAGTTTCAAATTCTGTCTCTCTAATAAGTGGCTCACCGCATATTTTCTGAAAATTCAAATTTGATTGAACAGTTGTTTCCAATTCCTCGCAGAAAATCCAGGAGGCCGACTCTTAAACCCTAAACAAAGTTTGAACTTCTTAGCTTAGAATTTGACATTCAGTATTCTCATACTGACCCTGCCATCCTTTCAGCCTCGACTTTCCTTATACCTCTTCACAAATCTCTCCACTCCTATAAAATGTGTCTCACAACCAAGTAGCACTTTCATTCACTCCTTAAATAGGAAATGGCACTCTGTTGTTACACAAGAATACTTTCCCTTGTGTTCTAATGGGGGGTTTTCCCTTATATACTAAGGCTTTCTTAGTTTACTCTCTAACCGATACAATTGTTTCTTTTTCTAGACCCCTTTAACCCTGGGTGTTAATTTATTTTTTAGCCTATTTTATGATGTTAGTTCTCTTTCATGTAACTGTCCTGTCTCCTAACATAGTTTGTTAAAATTGAGACTACTATAATTCCTGTACTCGGCAGAGAGGAAAATGTGCCTTGGCAAGTATTTGAAGCAGGGCCTTTTCCTCACCTATTAGAAGAAAAGTCAGCAATCCTGAGGTTTTGGCCTTTTCCTACCAGTTCTTACTCTTCTGGTGGCTCCGTCAACCATTGAACCTTCCGGCATGCCTTCCAGGAAGTAATTAGAGAAGCACCAGGGAGTTATTCTGCATTTTCCTATATCTTTTATGACATCTGTTTATAAATTGAGTTGGAAGCCAAGTTGAACACAGTCTTACCAGACTGGACCAACCTTTTTGGCCTTGCTAACTTATTGGTTGTAATATCTCATATCTGTCTGTTATCACTTTGAAGAACAAGCACTGAGTATAAATGACTCATATACGAGGGTTGACAATTCAGTTCGCAAACCTGCCACAATGCGCAGAATTGAAGAAAATATTGCAAAAATTCATTGAATTGTGCATCAAAATTGCCAGCGGACTGTGAGAAGCATAGCAGACCAAATAAACATCAATAGAAAAACAGGGAGGAACATCTTAATTGAAAATCTTGGCACAAGAGATCTGTGTGCAAAAATGGGCTCTTGCATCAGGACAATGCACCAGTTCACTGACCCAGTCTGTGAGGGAGTGTTTGGCCAGTAAAGAAGTAGCTGTTTCAGAACACTCACCTGCTCTGGCCCCAAATGACATTTTTCTTCATCTGGAAATAAAGGAAGTATCAAACGGAAGACATTTTGATGTCATTCAAGACATCAATGGTAATACAATGAGGGCTGGACTAGCCAGTGGCGTCAGCGCACAGCTTCCCGAGGGGAGCACTTCGAAAGTGTAGTGATCTTCAGCAGTGAGGTATGTGGCACTTTTTCTAGGATGAGTTAGCTTAACTTGTCAGACTTGTTTCAATATAGAAGTGAAATTCTACTAAATGGTTTTATTCTTATTGTAAGTTTTTCTGTTCTATTTTGTTTATAAAATTGAATTTCTGTCACAGAATCAAGTCTAATTCTAGTCACGGGTGGGAGCACCCAGAGAGTTATGTACAAAGAAGGAACAATAGTGGACTGTAATGTTCGCTCACCACTATAGTTCCGAGTTGCTTTCCTAGCATACTTCTCTGCTCCTGCAGTTTTAGTTAATTTTTGTCTGGGAAAGAGGACATGTTGTGATGAGATGGAAAGGAAGACAAAGAGGTAATACTCCAGGAACAATCAGCCAGAGATAGGTAGTGGCTTTGCCTTTAGCTAAGGCAAAAACACTCCCATGTTGAGAAAGTTCTTCCCAGAATTAGCCTAATTCCTTCCTTCCTTTACAAGCTGAATTGTCCTTGAGACGTTAAATTCCTAATCCATAAAACCCTGACTCAAAAAGATCATAGGGATCTAGACGTCAGATACACTAGGACAGGGCTTGACTGGTGTAGATATGTGTTTTTGTTGTTGTACTGATGAATAATAATACAAAATTAAAAAAAAAAAAAAAACTATTGCTGGGTGTGGAGGTTCATACCCATAATCCTAACACTTTGGGAGGCTGAGGTGGTTGGATTGCTTTAGCTTAGGAGTTCAAGACCACCCTGAGCAAGAGTGAGACCCCATCTCTACTAAAAATAGAAAAACCATCTGGGTGTTGTGGCTGGTGCATGTGGTCCCAGCGGCCTGAGAGGCTGAGGCAGGACGATCACCTGAACCCAGGAGTTTGAGGGTGCTGTGAGCCATGATGTCACAGCACCTTACTCAAGGCTACAGAGAGAGAATTTGTTTTAAAACAAACAAAACCTATGTAGGTATTACCGGAAAGAACATGACAGTTACAGGTATCCATTATTATTAAGATGTCAAATGAAATTCCCCCATACTTTTGTAAAAATAATTGTTGAAAATATGTAAACACCAATATTAAACAAAGCAAATAAACATAAAGTTAGATTGACTTAGAAAAGGCAATCAGTACTTTTAGCAATTTGGAAAGTGATATACTTCATAGATAAATTTGAAATATATTTCAACACAAATACATTATGAATCTTTTTGAGGTTAAGAGAGATGTACTACAGAAAATCCATTTAAAGTTAGTTGTTCATTATTGAGAAAATCAGAAAGAGGCCTGTGAATTTTCGAGGTTAATGAACTTCTAAAATTGAGATTATCTATCCTTCTCATGGCTTGGTTTTACTTCCATGAACAACAGAGTGAATAACCTTGGAGACTCTCTATTTTTAAACCAATGATAAACACACACACACATATTCCTTTAAAAACACTGTATTTTAACCAATGTTGTTATTGCAGCTAATAAACAGAGTATGAAATTTCACAGGTCAATAATAACTTACATGAGATCACTTCTTAATGGGAACAGTGAATGTTCTTTGTGTTCTTAGGAATCATAAAATTTATGAAATCTCTCGTGAACTAGAAAAGTAGAGATCATTTATAGTTGACATTTTCTTTCTTTTTCTTGATGATATGTGGTAAAATTGTGGCATCTTTAGGGAATTAAACATTAAAATAGACTACTTCTACACAGTAGTGAAATCTAGCTTATTTTGTATTATTCTACACTGACATTAAACCTATTAGAAAAATTATCTTGTTCAACTATCATCTCATGCTTGTATCCTTTCTATATCTCCTCTGACAAGTTAAAGTCCTACTTCTGTTTCAACTCACTGTGATGATGAGAAAGCTTTCTGCCCTGAGGCAACCTCTTTCATTTATGAACATCTACGACTGCTGTAAAAACCTTCCTTATACAGTGCTGAAACTTGTTTTCTTGTATTTCAACCCTTTTGTCCCAGTGACATCCTGTGAACAAGTTGTACATTCTTCAAAAGGCAGCATTTTAGAAGTCTGTTAATTAGTTAACTAATTCTTCTTAAGCTCCTTTGTTTATGATCCAGTATCCACAGGCTAGAAGATAAGAAATTTCCATTCATGCAATTCACTACCTCATCTGCAAGTTTTTACCATACTCTCATATATAATCTCCAAAATTGATCATAGTTTTGAGTTCCCTAATTAATTTGTTCATTCTCTCCTATGTAGATCGTGACTTTTCAATACCTCTTAAATTTGATTATCCAAAATGTATACAGATTTCAAAAGTGGTATAAGCCAATATAAAGTAAAATGTGATTTTTCACTCCATCATCACTAATTTTACCCATCCATTTTGCAAGTTGCCATTGTTCTACTTGGTTTGATGACCTCATTATATTGTAAGTGATCATGTTCCCTGTTAACTGTAGCACCCTATATGAATCATCTCTTGTGGAAGCTAGTACTAGTTGTTATCTACATGATCCTATATTTATATTACTTATTTAAAATTCAAGTTTAGCTCCCTTATCTTATATATTTGTTTTAAAATTTTCATTCAGTTAACATTTAAATTGTTAAAATTTAACAATCTATCAATATTTGGAACTTGATTATGTCATTTAACATACTACCTTTCTTTACAAGCATTGTGACGCCACTAAATATTCTACTGAATCATAATGAGTGTTTTGAATAGGCCAGAATAAAGATAACAGATATTAGAAACATTTTAAGTATATTTCGTGGCTTTCTTTTCCCAGAATTCATTCCAGTTTCCCTTTGACCTATGGAAACTAAGAGGTCAGGGAGAGACCCATCAGTATCTCCAGTCGTGTATACTGACTGAATAAAGACAATCAGCATAATTTAATTGTTTATACCCCAGAGATTGGCTCATGGACAGCTCAATCAGAGTAATTAATAGAATGGTAGGCTCTATACTAGAGGAAAAGTCTCTTGCCTTTGCTCTGTAAGATAAGATTACAATGTGATACCTAGAACCGTAGGAAGCTACTTTCAGTCATGAAGGAAGACATTTTAAGGATGAAGGCAAAACATGTAGTTGACAAAATTTCTTATAGATATAATCGAAGTTCTTCTCTTACCACATCCAGGGGTTTTTCTCTCTCTAAACTTTTTACTTATATGAAAGAAGGCAAATTAATACTGCTAATCCTTAGATACCATGAAATATGAGTAGTTTAACACAATGAAGTCATAATTTACCTACATAAATACTGGTGTTCACATGCACGCACTGTTAAATTGAGACTAATTACTCAACACTCATGGGCACACATAGAAGTAAAACTCAACGAAAAACAAGCAGGTGTGAAGGAGCAAGAGGGAACTGGTAAATTCACACCCTAATGGGTATAACGCAGGGCAATGGGCACTCTTATAACTCTGACTCAAACTGTACAAAAGAAAATTACATAACAAAATGTTTGCACCCCCATAATATTCTGTAAAAAACCCAAACTCTCAAAAGATTCGGGAAAATGGGATCCTTCCATGTTATGATCCTATCACCTCAAACTGTGGCAGGAAAAGGAGAGAAGAATTAAAATAAAGGATGTTAGCTTTTAATTGCATTGGTCTCGAAATAAAATATATTCCTTCCATTTACTATTTATTAACCTGGACTAATCTTGTAGTCTGTAATTAAATACCAGGAGGCCAGGAACTGTAGAGGAATATTTGGCGAGCATGGATTGTTATCTTCAATCCAGTATCAGCTCTTAAGAACTTGGTTTTCACAGAGAACTGAAGTTCATTAATCTTAAACTGTTTGCTATTCAGTTAGAGCCATTCCAGAGGCAAGGATGTATGAATGGGGAGCCTACTGGCTTAGAATATGAGAACACACACACATTATAACAATAAATTATTCCAATATGTGATATTTTCCTCTCATTTTGGAAATAAGTATTAAGTGTTTCTAACTCCAGATTCCTGGCCATATCTATTTTCCCCAGTGGCTGGAAGATAAGAAATTTCCATTCATGCAGTTCACTATCTCATCTGCAAGTTTTTACCATACTCTGGTATGTAATCTTCTTGGGCCTGGAGTCTTGAAATCATTTAGAGAAGCTAAATGCTATCTTCTCATCTCTTTACATATCTTGAGGTTCAATTTCTTCTACCAATATGTATTCCATCATCTCCAGGCTAAAAATTATTTTCATAGTCAGAGAATACGGAATAGAAATTTTAGAATTCTATTTTGTGCTGCTTGTTTAATTTATAAAATCTCATGAGACACAGTACATGTAAACTCTTTGTTCTTATTATGAATATAACTGTACCTTAAAAATGTCTTATTTTTATTACAAAGTTTTTCACAAACCTCAATTCATTCTAGGCTTTCTGGCACTGTTCTGATAGGCTCACAGTTCATTTATATTTGTGTTTGGTTACATGTTTCTGCAACTCTTTTTGAGATTTAAATTTAAAAGTTAAAATGATCCAGGTGGTCTTTATGGAGCTGCTATGAATTTTCAATATTTTTCCTGATGAGTATTTTAATAATTTCATAGGTAGAAATTAAATTTTGGGTGATTTCCGAACTCCTTGAACTTTTTCAATTTTCAAGTCTGATACTACCCAACTATTTATATGTTTCAAATAAAGAAATATCTTCCTACCTGAGGTTTAGGGTATCTTTTTTGTTATTGTTATTATAGTTACCAAGTATTTAAAATATCCTTAGTGCTCAATAAATGATAATTTCTAATAAGTTCATTTGAATTGACCAAGGAAAAGATGCCTTTTTATGAGAATCTTCTGTCTTTAAATCTGTTTGTTTTTTTTTTTTAATTATTTGAGACAGAGTCTCAAGCTGTCACCCTGGGTGGCATACCATGGTGTTACAGCTCACAGCAACCTCAAACTCTTGGGCTTAAGCAATTCTCTTGCTTCAGCCTCCCAAGTAGCTGGGACTACAAGTGACGGCGACAACTTATGGCTATTTTTTTGTTGCAGTTGTCATTGTTGTTTTAGCTGGCCCACCAGTCTTGGTGTATGTGGCCAGCACCCTACCCACTGAGTTACAGGCACTGCTTAAATCATTTTTTTAACTGAATTTTTGGGTCAATCTTTAGACAATGTCAGACATTCAATCTAACCACACACTTAAAAAATGGGAGTATCAATTTTTTATATAACTTCTGACAAACTTTCTATTCACAGATTTTCAAATCTTTGATAAACTCTTTTGAGTTGGTTTAATGCTGCAGAGTCAAAGTTACAGGTTTAATATCAATAGAAAACAGTTATAATTCCACATGTAATTACATGTCCTTTTATATTCTTACCAATAGTCTTCATTGATTATTAAAGAGGTCAAAAGAATACAGAAATCTCAGTGCAATTTCACTGTCATAACAAAGGATAGACAACTTTTGATATCATTCATGTCTGTTTTCTAAATATTTTAGAGGAAAAAGAAAATCTATATTCAACATTGTACAACTTTAAAAAAGTTTTAGTTGGCTCGGCGCCTGTGGCTCAATGGGCTAAGGCGCCAGCTATATACACCTGAGCCGGCGGGTTCGAATCCAGCCCGGGCTTGCCAAACAACAATGATGGCTGCAACCAAAAAAATGGCCAGGCGTTGTGGCGGGTGCCTGTAGTCCCAGCTACTTGGGAGGCAGAGGCAGGAGACTCGCTTGAGCCCAGGAATTGGAGGTTGCTGTGAGCTGTGATGCCACGGCACTCTACCCAGAGCGACAGCTTGAGGCTCTGTCTCAGAAAAAAAAAAAAAAAAAAAAGAGTTGGAGATGAGAGACTGGGACTAGGGAGAATGGTAGGCAATTTAGGATCCATTAGCTTATATTGGTGATTAAGATCACAGGAGATGATGAGATGATCCAGAGGAGAGTGTATTATGAAAAGGAAAAACAGTGACAGGATTGGGGAGAGAAAGAGGGACCTTCCATGGCATAGAAATGCCATCAGGTAGGAAAATTAGGATTGGTATAGCATAAAAAGAAATATAATAGGTTTTGGGGATTTCCTGAGAGAAAGGAGTATCTTATGTTATTCATGATGAGCTCCTGTTGATCACATCTGAAGTTCTTACTAATGAAATGACTTTGAATGGGCTCAGAATGGGGCCAGTGAGCAGAAAGGACAAGTGATTAAAGGATTAGAGAGTTGGAACTTTCAGCCCCAGGAAATTGTAGATGTGCAGCAATTTGCGTCAATTTCCCCACCCAGGAAGGGAAATAAGAGTGAGGTTAAAGATTAAGCTTTATAAAAACTCTTGAACAAGGTTGATGGGTTTCCAGGTAGCTGGTGGTGATTCTGAGTGGATGGCATACCCAGAGAGGGCATGGATGCTCCAACATCTCTTCATTTGGCTGTTCATCTGTGTCCTTTAAAATAGGCTATATATACAAATAGGCTATACACAATATATATACACACACATTTATATTTTATATATATATATGTATATACATCCTTTTTTTTTCTTTTGAGACAGAGTCTCACTTTGTCACTCTCAGTAAAGTGCAATGGCATCATAGCTCACAGCAACCTCAAGAGATTCTTGGGCTCAAGAGATTCTTTTGCCACAGCCTCCTGTGTAGCTGGGACTGCAGGAACCTGCCACCATGCCCAGCTATTTTTAGCGACAAGGGTCTTGCTCTTGGCTCAGGCTGGTCTCAAACTCATGAGCTTATACAATCCACCTGCCTTGGCCTCCAAGAGTACTAGGATTATAGATATGAGCCACCTGTAATGTCCAGACCTTAAAATATGCTTTATATTAAACCAATAAATGTACATACAGTATTTACCTGAGTTTTATGAACTGTCATAGTACATTATTGACTCTAAGGAAGTGGGGGGGGGTTGCTGGAGAATGCTTGGTGCATGTGGGAAAATCCCTACACCAGTGGTGGGGAACCTTTACATGTGGGAAGGCTGCATTAATTTAGTTGTAATCAAATAAGGCTACATTAAACAAATTTCAATTAGGATATGTTCACAAATGTACTATTTTGTAAAAATCTAACTACTTATGTACCTAATAATCTCAAAAACCGAAAGAAACTGTTTCAGTTTTTTAAGGTTAAGTAACCATAAAACCTTAACTTTAAGGTTAAGTAACCTTTTAATGACTGTTGTGTTTGGTTTTTGTTGGAAAGCATTTGAATATTTGGTTGCAGCATGGAAGTCCACAGTTTCAGTTGATCCTCTGGATAGGTATCAGTCAACTGTGACCTTAAGGGTGTCTTGATTTGAGTTAGGTAGCAGAATTGTAGACAGCAGTAAGTGGTTGGAAAGTATATTTTTGGGCATGTTGCCAAAGGCTGTGGGTATTCACTGCATTTTCCCATATTTCACTTGGATTTTTCTTAGCATCAAACAATGACTTAAATGTCATGTACTATTCTTTTGGAGTCTTGATGATATCAACTAGGAGAGGCCAAAATGCAAATTTGAATTTGGTGTCATGATTTTCAAAATTAGTGAGCTTTTCATTGTATTTTCCAATTAATAGGTCTGTCACAGCTGCATATTCATCCTGCTTGGCAATGAACTTTGCTAACTGGGAAAAACTTTTATGTGAAATTTCCTTTTGAAGAAGAGTGTTTTGAAAAAAGATACCTTTTTTCTAATGCTTGGATTTTTTTGTTCCTGTCATATATAGACTTAGTTTTATCTTACAAAGAAATATTCAAGTCATTTTGATTTGGCGTGCTATCACGGAAATACTGCATTACTATAAACATCTTTCAATAATTCACATTGTTGATTCTTTTCTTCATAAAGTTTAACTGTCTGTTTTTGCAGAGATAAATCTTTGCCAACACCTGTCCCTGTGATAGCCAAGGCACGTTAGAATGATAGGCAAATCCACCCTGAAAACCCCCTCATTCAGCTATAGCATGTTATGAAGCTGATAAAGCTGATGATGTGGGGTTGCATTTGCAGGAATATTGTTAACAATACTTACAACTTGTTGCAAAGTATCACTTGAAATAGTCCTTCAGCACAGAGATTTTGCTTATTCAAGACACAGTGAAAGGAATGAGAACTACCTGGGTCTGTTAATCCTTTTTGTATCTGTCCCATAAACCTTTCATGTTTTCCTGTCATGGAAGGTGCACATACAGTCACTAAATTTATCAAATTCAGTCCAGCTTCACAGCATTTATCTTGAAAGATGTCTATTCCCCATGTTTTGTTTGCGAGAGTGCCCAAGGTGAGGAAATCTTCATAGCAAACAAAATCTTCTTTTATGACCTGAGTGAAGTATAAAACTTGCATTGAGTCAATAGTATCAGTTGAGTAATACATATTTTCCTTTTGAAGTATTGCATGAAGTTGTTCTGTTAAGTTGAAGGGCAATTCATGCTGATGATCAGTTATGGTTCTTCTTGAAAGAGGCAATTGTTTGTACTTTTTTTTTTTTTGTGACAGAGTCTCACTGTGTCACCTTCGGTAGAATGCTGTGGCATCTCAGCTCATAGCAACCTCACACTCTTGGGCTTAAGCGATTTTCTTGCCTGAGCTTCCCAAGTAGCTGAGACTACAGGTACCTGCCACAATGCCCAGCTATTTTTTTGGTTGCAGTTGTCATTGTTGTTTGGTAGGCCTGGGCTGGGTTCGAACCTGCCAGCTCTGGTGTATGTGGCTTGTGCCCTAGCCACTGAGCTACAGGCGCCAAGCCATGTACTTTGAAATGTTATCGAGGTCTAAGCATCCTACGACTTTGACAATGCCTTCTTTCACAGTTTCTACATTACTGAATGGCTTCCCTTCCCTCCTAAGTATATAAGGTTTATAATTTACTTCGCTGGCTTTATTTCCAGGTCTTATGGCTACTTGAAAGGATTATCTTTGCTTTTCATCTTTTATTAATAATTTCTACAAATACAATCTCTTGTGTCTCTCCCCCAATTTAAAATATTTGTAGTCCTTGTGAGGGTTATAATGCTGATGTGCTGGATTTCTTTAATGTTAATGTTGCAAATCATCTTATTTGTTGATGAAGCAAATCATCTTATCTTGAACAGAAATAAGATAATATTGCAATTCCCAATCCTCATAAGAAATCTGTTTTCTTCCTTCAGTGTTCTCTTAGTGTTCTTTGACGTGATGGACTGTTAAGCAGACAATTTTTCCAATACTGCTTGTTGAACTGTGCAACTCTTTACAAATTCCACTTTCAGCAGAAACAGTGCCCTGTTGCACCTGACCAGCCAGCCAGTGCAGTAGTGGCATCAGGCAGCCAGGGGAAGTTACCCCTCATGGTTTATTAATGTTTTAATTGTGCCAGTCAATCTGGGAGGATTATCCCATTGAAACTCATTTTATTCTTTGGTATTTTAAATTGGGTTCAGTGAAAAGGCCACATTTAAAAACCTGGAAGGCCACATGTGGCCTTAAGGCCGCAGGTTCTCCACCCCTGCTCTATACATGTAGTCTCAGAAGTCTTCTGTGTCAAGTATGATAGTGGAGGAGAAAAAGCTTGCTTTTTTCCCACAGTTGGTTTTTTTTTGTTGTTGTTTCTTTTAATGGTTTGGGAGGGTGACTGAGTATCTCAAAGTAAGCACAAGAATCACCCACAGAGCACCCTGAGAGAGTCTGACTCGGTAGGCTCACAGTGCACTCAGCGAATTTGCATTAATAAACTCCCCACGTGATTCTTATATTGGGGAGCACAAGCTATTCTTGAGGATCACTGCAGCAAGGCTTCATACAGTAATGAGAAGAGTTAATTTTTTTTTTTTTTTTTTTGTAGAGACAGAGTCTCACTTTACTGCCCTCAGTAGAGTGCCATGGTGTCACACAGGTCACAGCAACCTCTACCTCCTGGGCTTAGGCAATTCTTTTGCCTCAGCCTCCCGAGTAGCTGGGACTACAACGCCTGGCTATTTTTCTGTTTTTGCAGTTCAGCAGAGGCCAGGTTTGAACCCACCACCGTTGGTATATGGGGCTGACGCCCCTACTCGATGAGCCATAGGCGCCGCCTGAGAAGAGTTTATTCTAAGGGCAGTCGTAGGTGTTCACTTGTAGGTTGTGATATAGTGGCAGCAGAAACCAACATCAGATAATGAAACTTTGATGCGTCCCTGGGGAAGGAGTTGGGAATAATGTCTATAACAGGAGAAAGGTTCTCTCTTACACTTGAGTAAAGAGATGTCAATGTCTATTGCATAAAGATAAGGTGCTGTTAGGTGGCTCAGTGCATAGGGTGCTGGCGCCATATACCGAGGGTGACAGGTTCAAACCCGGCGCCGGCCAAAACTGCAACAACAACAAAAATAGCCAGACATTGTGGCGGGTGCCTGTGGTCTCAGCTACTTGGGAGACTGAAGCAAGAGAATCGCCCAGGTCCAGGAGTTGGAGGTTCCTGTGAGCTGTGTGACACCGCGGCACTCTACTGAGGGCAATAAAGTGAGACTCTGTCTATACAAAAAAGAAAAAAGATAGGGTGCTATCTTTGCCGTAAAGCAAAAGGTTCCCTATGTCCTTCTTGGGTTTGGGTTGACTGAGTGAAAGCAAGTCCTCAAAATGGGTGTGGGATGTTCCTTGGGTTCCAGAACCTTTAGAAGTGCCCTGGTTACTCTGACTGGGTAACAAATTACCCATAATTTAGCAACTTAAAGACGGCCATTTTATTATGTTCACCGCCTCTGAGAGTCAAGAATTCAGACACGGCACAGCAGGGATGTCTTGTCCTTACTCTGTGATCTCTGGAGTCTCAATTGAGCAGACGTGAAAGTTGACCCAAAAACTGAGGGTTGGAATTATCTGAAGTCTTCACTCACATCTCTGGTACTAAGGCTGGGATGACTCGAAGATGAAGATGGTCAGCGAGAGCACCACCCAGACCTGTCTGTTTAGCTTGACTTCCCTGCAACTTAGCAGACTCGGGGCTGTTGGACTTTTTGTATGGCAAGGTTCCAAGTGCACGTGTTCCAGGGAACAAGGCAGAAGCTGTATTGCCTAAATGGCCTGGTCTTGGAAGCCACCCAGTGTCACTTCTGACATATATTATTTGTTAAAGCAGTCACAGACTAGCCCAGATTTAAGGAAAGGGGATATTATGCCTCCATCTTGTGACGGGAGGAATGTCACCAAATTTTGAGCTGTGATTTCAAATTGCCACAAGCAGCAAGAAAGAAAAGTATAGCTTTATGAGAAAGATGGGATTTGTTTTCCTGTACTTTATTTTTTCTGAAATGTACTTTCCTAATAAAAAAATGCACTCTTAAGAAATGTAAACAAAGTTTGAATTTTAAAAGACTTGACCTTCTACCAAGTGGAAGAAAAAACTTCTTACTGTTATGTTTTGTTTTTCATGATTTTGTATATCCTTCAGGACAAGCAGTGGGAAGAGCTCTGTTATCAATGCAATGTTGTGGGATAAAGTGCTCCCTAGTGGGATTGGCCATACCACTAACTGCTTCCTCAGTGTTGAAGGAACTGATGGAGATAAAGCCTATCTTATGACAGAAGGATCAGATGAAAAAAAGAGTGTGAAGGTATAATATTTAACCTTTAGCTACATAATATACCTGAAACAACATCTTTAACTTGTCATTTAAAAAATTTTTTAGGTTCGGCGCCTGTGGCTCAATGGGCTAAAGCGCCAGCCACGTACACCTGAGCTGGCAGGTTCGAATCCAGCCCAGGCCTGCCAAACAACAATGACCGCTGCAACCAAGAAATGGCCGGGCGTTGTGGCGGGTGTCTGTAGTCCCAGCTACTTGGGAGGTGGAGGCAGGAGACTCTCTTGAGCCCAGGAATTGGAGGTTGCTGTGAGCTGTGATGTCACGGCACTCTATCCAAGGTGACAGCTTAAGGCTCTGTCTCAAAAAAAAAATAAAATAAAATATATTTTAAAGATGTCTGCACTATTGGAGATGGAAGAACTGTTAATATTTCTGTTCATAACTTTGAAAGCCATCACTACTATTTTGAATTTTTTAAAACATTTTTGCTTTAAATTATTGGAAGAATAAAACATGTCCTAAATTTAAAATAAAGATGAATTAAGATTAAGTTTTCTTTTTTTTATATATTTTTTTTATCAAATCATAGTTGTGTACATTAATGCAATCATGGGGTACAATGTGCTGGTTTCATATACAATCTGAAATATTTTCATCAAACTGGTTACCATAGCCTTCATGGCATTTTCTTAGTTTTTGTGTTAAGACATTTATATTCTGCACTTAGTAAGTTTCACCTGTACCTTTCTAAGATGCACCATAGGTGTGATCCCACCAATTACCCTCCGTCCACCCATCCTCCCCCCTCCCTAAGATTAAGTTTTCTAAGCCTTCCAGTGAGAAGAATATTATTGAAGGGTATTATTTCTGTTTAATCTCAAATTTGTCTTTTTAAAAATACTTTAGAAATTGGAACCTGGAATGCGATACATGTCTGAGGTTTTAGAAACATTTTTACCTCATGAGTATTTAATAAGCATGTTCATGAATAAATGTTATAGCTTTGTCAGATAAGGGGCAATGGTAGTTGCCAGGCTTTCATAAATTTCATAATTCAATGACACCAGACCTCTTCGACCAAAGAAAAAAAGAATAAAAAGAAAAATTAGAATGCAAAATGTTGACTCTGGTCAGAAAGCAGTTGGTAAAGGCACTGTTTCTCATTATGGCCACTTTCTTTTGAGTCTAAACACAAAAGTTCAGTACTTGGATCTTATCCAACCCATTTTAGTTCTTGCTAAACCGTAGGTGAAGTCTAGGGTGGTTCTTGTTATGTGAGTTTGCCGTTTGATCTGGTTCAGGTGACTCAGTCTGTGAGTATATCTTGAATGAGCATATCCTAAAGATTAGTTATGAGGAAACATGAGATGATGATTAGGAAAATATTTTCAAACCTTTAACCCATACAAGTAAAGGAATTACTATTTTATTATTAAGATTTTTATTAAATCAAAATTCAGACTAATTGTGGCTTTAGATTCTCAAAGAAAGTACTGGGGTGTTTTAAAAGATATCATCTCATTATTTCTCATTTCTGCTTTCTACTTGCAATCCTCTTCCTTCACATTCTTTAACTCCCCTCATCCCAGATTTAAATTTGTTTTCATCAAGTGGTCGCCTGCTTTAAAGTATAAATTGAGTTTGAGTCTTGTGCTGTAGTAGTTTACAATTCACACATCTCTTGACCTATCTTGACCTAAAGGAATATAAAGGAAAGGAAAATAGCTAATACTTTATTGAGCACTTTCTGTGTACCAGGTACTATTCTAAACACTTGCAATAACTCAGATTTCACTACAACTCTGTCAGAAATGCTTTTAATATCTTAATTTTATAGGAAAAGCACCAAAATTTTAGTATGAGTTTATAAATCTATCAAAAATTTATGAAAGCAGGCTCGGCGCCTGTGGCTCAACGGGCTAAGGCGCCAGCCACGTACACCTGAGCTGGCGGGTTCGAATCCAGCCCGGGCCCGCCAAACAACAATTATGGTTGCAACCAAAAAAAAAATGTCCCGGCGTTGTGGCAGGCACCTGTAGTCCCAGCTACTTGGGAGGCGGAGGCAGGAGACTCGCTTGAGCCCAGGAACTGGAGGTTGCTGTGAGCTGTGATGCCATGGCACTCTATCCAGGGTGACAGCTTGAGGCTCTGTCTCAAAAAAAAAAAATTTATG